>WEZZ01002077.1:138215-148999 GCA_013400585.1 Chloropsis cyanopogon
TATATAATTTTATATATTAAAAACCCGACATAAAACCAAGATGTCCAAGGAAGCAAGAAAAAGAGACTGAGCATGTTGCTTTTGTTCCTTCATTTTCAATAACTGGAGATTTGTAAGGTGGAAAAAGGCCAGGTGGTCCTAGGATGTNTGATAATCCAGGCATCTAAACTTAGGTGAGATGAATCATACAGTAAATGCCTTAACAGTGAGGACACTCATTATTCTTATATGGAATAATTGACCATGGAAATGGGGAGAAACATCCCCATTGCTTCTCACCTTTACTGGCAATAAAGCTGCAGACATCTACTGTACTATCTATTAGGTTTCCTTGATCTCTCATTTTTATTGCATTATCAAAGCAGGTGAGACACTGTGTTGGCATTATGTGAGCCTTACACACGTTTTCATATTTCCATCATTCCTGTGTCAGCTGAACCAATGCTGACATGACCTGAATAAAAGGCATACTACAGTGTCAATTCACACTCAGCTAAAGGAGCTGTAAAAATGTTTATATATGTTTGTACTTGCAATGCTACTTTGATCATCATGATGAGCCATTGAACATTTCTGTCACTGGGAAGACCTTATTTGGGATTATTTTGATACCTTTCTATGTAAGGGCAGACTTCCTAAGCAATACTACATGAGGTAAGAGTGTTTAAAATCTTGGCTTCACACATTCCCTGGCAGAGGTATCAGTGCTGCAGACAGAGAGGAGCAGCAAAAAAGCAGGAGGTGTGTTTTCTTCACCAGAAATGCACATCTCAGTCCCTCTTCTGAGAAAAGATGCAGAGCCAGCACATCAGCACCTGCATGGCTCCAGGGCTCTCCTCTCGCAGTGCCATTCATCCTCCAGACTCATTGAGATTAAGATCACTGTCAAAAAAACCCCAAAACAAAGGCTTAAAACAGCCTTCAAGGGATTGAGCACACTTCTTTAATCAGTCCTTTTTCCTTTGTTTTCCTAGCTACAGGTATTGCCCCTTTATTCATCTGTCAATGCCTGCCAGATTCAGGATGCTCACATCCCAAACTGATGCATTTCTGTGGAATGGCTGTATGGATACCATGATGGGTGGAATAAAGTTTGATTTTAAGCACAGGACAGGAGACCAGTGTGATGGTGGGAGTCAGGTCTTCCCATGCATCCTCCCCACCAGCCCTCAAGAACACACCACCCCTTCCTTTTCAGTCTCTGATGGGAAATGTGGTTTGTCCCAAGACAACCAGGTGGGAATTGCAGGAGGAACTGCCTGGATGCATCATTACTGAATTACAGAGATGAGGGAGCTGAGCTGTTGGTGCACATCATCCTGAAAAGGGGATAAGATGCTGCTGGAGGCTGGGCCAGCTGGACAAACTGGCCTCCCAAGGTTTCAAGTGGCTTCTGGATGGATCCTTCCCCTTGGCAGAGATGCCCAGGATAGATCTGTCCTGAAGATGGGGCAATACTTTTGGATGGGTAAACAAAAATCACTAAAATCCAGTCATATATGGAGGTAAAATCCTAAAGTATCACCATAGGTGCCGTGTTGCTTTGTAATTGTGAATTCTGCTAGTCCAAAGACTGTAAACCTCTACATTTCTACCTGAACATGCCTGTATCATAACCCTGACCACCTTAGCAGTGTGAGGGAGAACTGGTGAAGACTGCTTGAAAATTGCAAGGGACCCAGGACCTAACAAAAGTGGAAATCTGACTTTTCTACAAAGCAAATGTTTTTACTTTCTTGGGGATATGAACACTTGAGGTAGGTTAAGGGGAAAAAGGAATGAGGGAAAGGAATAAGGAAAGCCCTCCCATTCAGTCACAAGGTTCAGAGTGGACCCTCTTGTCAGATTTAGCCCCAGACTAGGGTTTAGACTAAAGGTTTAGTCCTAAAGGTTTAACAGCACTTAACAACTCTTGATTGATAGCTTAAATCAAACAATTTAGCACAAAATTCTATAGAATTCACTATGAGCACAACAGTAACTCACTTATAGGCCTGGCTTACAAATCTAATGTGCTCAAGAATCTAGGAGAACAACATTCATTGTACATTTGCTATAGCATATTCACACTGCATGTACACAGACCTGAAGGAGCATGTATAAGATGAAAACCTGTGAATAATACCTCTCAAAGTCAGGGAAGGACTCACATCTGACGCTTTTACATCTTCTCAACGGGTGAAGAGTTGAGCCTTGGGGAGTGAGAGGGATCAGCCCAGGATCCATCATTGTTAACTGGTCCTCTAAGTACAGCAAACTTGAGAATTCACTGGCTTTGAGAGGTGTCCACACAGATGGAGGTGCTGGTCACAGCCCTCCAAGGTCCAGGAGAACTTAAAAGGTCTCACTCTGAACCCCTGTTTATAGGGCTGCAGGAGAGTGGGCTTTAGCCACAGCAATTTTCCATCCTGGCCATAATTCAGGTTGGCAACTTTTCAAAGTTCCATGACAAAAATGTTGTTCCACTCAGGTTGTTATTCAGGCAAGAAAAGTAAGTTTCCAAGGCTGTTCATTAAAAAGCAGAGCTCGTTAGACAGCACAAGTTCCCAGGAGCAGTCTGTGCTTCTGATAAGCTCAAGAGAAGCTCAGCCCAGGTGCTGTTTGTCAGTGCCAGAGCCTAATGAGGATTTCAGATCACTTCGGTCTGAGGAGGGTGGGATGCACCACCACACCTACATACTGGCCTTTTAAAATTATTTTTTATTTTATTTTGGATGAGCTGAACTCACATACAAAAAGCAGGGCAGGAAAATAAAATGTTGTAAGAGGATCTGGCAGATAAATAAGATTGAACAAAAGAGATATTCTGGAAGCAATCGAGATTGAAAGAAGGTTTGATGTAAAATAAAAATCAGAATATACAGTTACAGTAATCACTCAAAACAGACCTGAGAAATGGTGCCAGAGTACTTTAAGGGAGAAGATCTCCTTATAAAAGCAAGCACTGAAACTTTAGAAAGGTTTTTCCTTCTTCTTTCCTGATCTCTCAGAAGAAGAATCTTGAAATGAGAAGCAAACCTCAAAGAGCTCTTGGCTGGGTTATGCCACTGTGGGTTCCCACAGTAATTAGGGCTTTATAAACTTTCTGAAGTAAGACCCAGCTCTCCTTTCATTTTCCTTTTCTCCTACGCAGTACCTTTGCTACCCATGCTCCTAAACTTTTTCCTGTCAGAAAGCACTGCCGAATTCAGTGACATAAAATAGATGGCTGAGTGAAGGCTGAAGGAATCAGAGAAATTTAAGGAGTTTAAGGTTTCATTGAGGCAAGTTTCCACAGTTATTGAGATACATTGTGGTATTTTTGTGTTACTGAGGCTTCTTCCCTCTCAGTTTTTCCCACTCAATTTTCCTCTCCATTTGCTAAAAGGCTGTATTTTCAGACTTCCTTAAGAAGCTAAGACTGTTAGAATGTCAACATCTCTTGATTCAGTGTAAGCTAGAGATCCATGGAACAGTTTCCTGGTGGAGAGCTCTGCCTGCTGCAAATGATATTTCATGACAATACAATCCTCAAAAACCAGTTATGCTCATTCTGTAACTTTACTTCTGTAAGAAAATCTGGATTTTTCATAGAGAATGCTTGTTCGGTGTATTGGGAGCAGTAATGAACCGATATTTTTACACTTGCTGAAATATTGCAAGACTTTGTGTTACACAGAAAATCATTGTGGTATGAAGACACATCCTATTTTCCTCCTGCAGGAAAATGTGTCCTGCTCTGAGATAACAGTTTAATTCCATTCCTGAGCCCATGTTTGTCTGGAGAGCAGTGAGCGAGGAAGGCAGTGGAGTCTGGCTTGGAGAACAGGCTCGAGCATTTCCCTGTGTGGCTGCACTGACAGAGCCAGAGAGGCTGGATAATGGGATGATGCTATCTCTGAGGATACCCAGAGAATGACAGAAGGGTGAGAGAGCTCATGCATCACTGTCCCCTGACTGGCAAACAAAGCCCAGCTCCAGAATTAGTCAGGAATACTTGTTTTTAGTGCAGGTGACAGAAAGAAATATGATTTGCTTTTATTCAGTCTCATGAATTGCAGTGGTGAAGATGACAGCCAGGGCCAGGGCAGATCCCTGTGTGAGGTGTTCCCCTGCCTCCCTGCTGTGCTCAGTCACCCAGCAGCTAAATGAGTGTGGAGGAGGAGGGAAATCCTGCCTTGCTGAGTCTTTTACCTTCTCAGAGTCAAGGGCTGCACACCACTCTTCCCTCTGAGGTGTTTGGTGAGTAGCAGAGCTCAACTTTTGTCAAGGCTGTTTCAGACTGTGACAAATTTGTTCCCTGAATCCACACTCTTTTTTAATCTAAATGTCAGGTAGGAAATTAAAGCCCTGCTGAAATGGAGTGTATTACCAGCATTTTATTAGATCACAAACAATTTAATAACCAGATAGAGGGAGAAGGTCATTTTGTTGTCAGTCCAGCTTATCTCATAAATTAGGCATCAGGTTTTGCACAAAAGCATCTCTCAGCAAATAAAATTATCTGGTTTGATGAAGAACCTCTGTCCATGGAAAACACATAACACAGATTAAAGAGGGAGCCGTGTAACAAAATTATGATCCAGAAATGTGTGAAAGGGGATGGGTGTTTCAAAAATACTTTTCACACATTTGCCCTATTAATGACAAGTAAATGCCAAAGTAGCAAAGGACATGCTTTCCTGATGAATTCATGTGAAATTCTTTCAAGGTCAGTAAACAAAAGGGTTGGCAGATGAAATATGGATGATAAATAGGGCAGCTCTTAGTGACCTCAGTGGCTGAAAAGGGAAGAAATCCAGAACATTATCTCTTCACTAGAAATATTTATAGCCTAGAAATTACACTTTTCTGAGTGGGAGCAGGGCAATGAGTGATGCAAAGCAACATGGCATCAATTCCAACATATCACACCACAAATCTCTCTCTGGGATGAGGGAAAGGAGTGACAAGGAAATGGCTTGGTTGGAGCAAAATTTATTTCTGAGAATATTATGAATGTCTGATCTTGCTCAGATTTGTCTTCCTGCAGCTCTCTGAGGCACAGCTATTTCTACACCCCTGCCTGTCTCCAGCTGTGTTTTGTTATTTAGCCCTCATTAGAGTGAAACTAGACCTGTACATTAAGTGTCTCACTGCAGTGAGGGCAAATCGTGGTGCTTTATGTCCTGAGAGATGCTGACTCCTGAGACAAACGTGCAGTGGCAGCAGCAGAAGCTTCATGAAAATGTTCATAGAATCATTAAAGTTAGAAAAGACCTTTAATATCATCAAGTCCAACCATGAACACAGCACGACCACCACCACATTCATCACTAAACCATGTCCTCAAGTGCCACATGGTTTTTTAATACTTTCAGGGATGGTGGCTCCACCACTTCCTTGAGCAGCCTGTTCCAGTTCTTGACAACATTTTCCATGAATTTTTTTTTTTCTAATATCCAGTCTAAACCTCCTGTGACTCAACATGAGGCCTTGTCCTCTCCTTTTGTCACTTGTTAGCCGGGACAGGAGACTGACACCCATCAACTTCCTACTTAAATTCTGCTGCCACCATCCAGCTGGAGAAACCACCATAGTGAGAGTTAAATGGAGCCTTTCCCTGGTGTGAGAGGAGCTGACTTGCATCTCATTTCTCCTTTTCTCTGCACAATGTGACATTGACCTTTCCTCAAAACACAGCCATACAAATCTCCTACCCCTTTGCCATGTGGGCCTGGGGATGCTGTGAGACATCAGCCTTCAAAAAATGAAGAATTGGAACAAAGTTCTGTGGAAGGATGAGTTTTTATGAATTCTATCACCCCAGTGGGTGGGTGGCAGCATTTTAGCAAACCAAAGTTTGTGCTGGAAGGCTCATGGTGACCGTGACTGAGAGCCAGGTCTGGTTCATGTCTGGATGGACCAGATCTGGCTCTTGGTCATGTTCTCTAAAACTCCCTGACAGGAGCTGTAGCCAGGTAGGGGTCAGCCTCTTCTCCCAGGTAACAAAACAGCAAAACATAAGGAAATGACATCAAGTTGTGCCAGGAGAGGTTCAGGTTGAATATGAAGAAAAATTTCTTTACTGAAAGGGTGGTTAAGCATTGGAAGAGGCTGCCCAAGGAAGTGATGGAGTCACCATTCCTGGAAGTGTTCAAAGAAATGAGTAGACATGACACTTCCTGGAATTATGGTATTTGGTTAAACATTGAACTTGATGGTCTTTAAGGTCTTTTCCAACCTTAATTGTTCAGTGTGTGCCAAATCTCACAGCTCCCTTGATAATGCCCATCCTTCTCATTACTCTGCTTCACACAAAATTATTCTGATTAGTACCTACTCTGATATGATTTTATCTGCCCAAACTAAAGCTCTGACCATGCCTGGAGATATAGCCTCATGCAATAAAGTGGCTCAGCCTCACTTGCTACTCCTCTGTTAATGAACTATCTCTATTCCTCTTTTTAATTCTGAAGTGGCCAGCCTGGCCTTATAATCACTTAAAACAGGTTAAAGAGACACAAACAGTTGGAGAAATGCTTAAAAAAAATCTGGAGAAGCCTTATCATTGCATGGATACCATCCATGTGTGAAACCAAGGTGTTCCAAGCACTTTAGCTCTTTGCCTGTGCAGACCAGTGTGAGACATAAATGCGTTCCTAGAATCAGAGAATCACAGAATGGTTTGGGTTTGAAGAGAGCTTAAAATCATCGTATTCCAATATTCCTGCCGTGGACAAGGGTGAGAGATGAATTTGCTGGTTTAACTTTCTGGTTTTGAGAAATAAAGCAGAATAATTTTTTTATTTTATGTTTTTTTTTAGAGGGGAAGTAAGAGTATTGTTAATTCTGATATGATAAGGGCATACAGACTATTTGGTGAATAAATGAGAGCGCTTAACTCACACCTTTTTTTTTGGGTAGTGGATTTCCAATTTGTCTCCTGGGTGGGAAAACAGGAGCTGGACCTATAGCTACCACTGGGTTTCTAATGCTATTGACCCAATGCCATCCTAATTTTGTGCTGCTAGTAAACTACAACCCTGCTCCTCATAATAGTTTGGACATGATGTACGGATTGATGGGGTGCAGAACACCAGATTGTTTATTCACAGAATATGGGATCTCTTAACATGGGTACCATTAGTCAAGGACAGGATTTTTATTGCCAAATGAAAAGGGATGTGCATTCCCAGGCCGTGGAATGGTTTGCCATCTTAAAATGAAAGGAAAGCCATGTCTCGAGAGAGATTTATGGACCATTCAAGGTTAAAACCAAGAAGAACACACAGCCTGGTTTTACAGCTGAACATCTAATCCAATGTTTGGATTTATTTACTGTCTTTGTATAGATTATTTTAGCACTGGTGTCAGCAAGGCTGTAGACTTCCACAAGACTTTATAAACCTATTGCTGATGAAGTGAGTGGTTTAAAAAAAGACTTCTAAGAGGAAAGTAAAGATTAAGATAGGACATTTGTGTAGTCTGGATCCATTGGTAGGTAGAGTACATATAAAAGTGATTTAAGACCACCAAATGCTGAATCCTACATGTTGGCAGCACAAATACAACCCTTGCTGGATGGACAGGGGTCAGTACAGTTTCCCAGGAGAGACTGAAGCAGTTTGCTGTGGTTTAATCTGGAGCACAGCTAAACACCACAGAGCTGTTCACTCACCCTCCTCTGGAGGGAACAGGGAGAGAGGTGGGGAAAAAAAAAGGTGAAACTTGTGGGTTGAGAAAAAGACAGTTTAGTAGGACAGGGAAGGAAGGGGAAATGGTAATAATAATGATGAAAGAATACATAAAATAAGTGATAAATAATGCAATTGCTCATCACCTGTTGACTGATGCCCAGCCAGTCCCTGAGCAGTGTCTGCCAGTTTTATTGATTGATGTGACATCACATGGTTTGGAATATCTCCTGGCTCACTTGGGGTCACAGGAACCAACTCTGTCCCCTCCCAGTTTCTTGTGCACCCCCAGCCTTTCTCTGGCAGAGGAGTGTGAGAAGACTTTGACTTAGTGTAAACACTGCTCAGCAACAANCCAGTTGCTATAAACAAAAATCTGGAACAAAATGTGTTCCCAGTCAGATGGTGGTCAAAAGATAACTTCACCCATGGGTTTATTCAAAAAAGTTTGCTTAGCTGAGGTAGACAGAGGACTTCACCTGTGTTCTGTGAAACTGCATATGCTGGGATGTCACAACACTTCTGGGTTGCCAGGCACTCCTAAAGGATGTGTAATTATGGAGAAAGTGCATGGAGGAGTCACGAGGTGTTTCTCTCAAGGTGAATACCAGTTAATACCTGTAAATACCAGTGTTCTTATTGCAAAGCTGGTGAGAGCTGAGTTGATGGTACTGGGCAGAAAAGAGCAGGCTTAATAGGGATGCTTAAGCCATGGAAAAATCCACAATTTTCGTATCAGATGGGTTCAACAGAGGGATACACTTCTTTTTATAAAGCAAGGAGGATTTGTTCCAGTGGTTAAACCACTACAGAAAGCAATAAAATTTCCATTTCTTGATGTCTTTTCAAAAAGTGTACAGCTTTCCTAAGAGGCAGTGCTGCAGCTAAACACCCACTTACTTTTCTGTGGGAGAAACTTGGCAAATAGCTGTGCACAGTGTGATATGTGAGGTTAGATTATGTTGTCAGTGTCTGCTCCTTCTGGCATTAAAATCTCTGCTTCTAAAAATCATTGTCTGATCCAGGACTACTGCTTCTGCATCCCACAGAGCGTGGTGCAGCAGGAAACATCCCCAGAAGCTCATCTTGTGTGAAACAATTCCTGTTCTTCCCCATGTTATCACCTTGGTGGGACATCATACAGCTCTATTATCCAGGGTTTACTCATTTTTTGCTTTATTTCCACATTTTCCATTATTCCTTCCTATTTTTTAAAATTATTTTTAAATTTATTTTTCTGTTGGATACAGCCATAAGGATGGTAGATATTAAGGTATTTAAGCAGGTGACTAAGCTCTAGTCTGGCATTAGCTGAACAGACTAGAAAATTTGGACATGACATGAGAAATTGCAAAATATAACAGTGAGAAACTTACAAAAGTTACAGGGAGCATCATGATGAATGGCTAAGTTTCACAGGTGGAGTTAAGTAAAGGACAACCAAACTTCAGCACTAATTGGAGGGGAATTCTGGAGACCTTTGGGACCTTACAAGGCCAAGAGTGCCTAGAGATCCATATTAGTAATATTAAAGAAGGCTGGGATTATACAGGTGATGGTATCAGAAATATCAAATCTGAGTATGGCTACGGTCAAACTGGGATAAGTGGAGAAAAAAACCCTTAAGGGTGAGTTGTTTATCTGTGAGGGCACAAGGGCAGAGAGAAGAAAGGGTCAGAATGAATTGGGAAGAATAAATATTGGAGAATGGAGAAGAGATGAGGGTGAAGGGCTGTCATCTCTCCTCTTGTCCATCACAGTCTGTTCCTGGTTATTTCCCTTTCTGAAGATGCATTTGTGGGAAGCAGTCAGTGGAGACATAAGTCTCAGAGTACCAGAGAAACCTGGGTGCTAGAGAAACCAGGTGTCTGAGGGTGCATATTTTGTGGGGCTGTTTCAAGGACATTAAGCTGGATTCACAGAATTCAGCCTTCAGCTTTCATCTAGAACAGGAAATGTGAAGAACAAAATCCTGTGAAAATGGGAATTCCTGTATTCTTAACATGAAATCCGATGGGCTTACAGAAATCTGCATCAGTCTTTTTTACAGTTTTTTCTGAGGAAGAATTCAAATAAAACCCAGCCATGGGGTCACCTAGAGCCAATTAAAACCAAAAATAATCTCCAAGTCAGATGCCAATATCCAAACCCTGACAGTTTGGGAGAATTTTAATCCATTAAGCAATTAGGTCATTTCTCTAATTGAAACCAGGCCAAGATGCAGTCTCTGACATTGCATAATATTGGGAAAGGCTATGTTCTGACCAGTCTCAAGGGCCATCTAATTAAAGGCTAATCAAAGTAATACTGATGAAAGGTTTTTAGCTTGTTCTACGACTTTGGGTAGCACTTTGATTCAGCATAGTGTCAGTAGTGGAGCTGGTTAATCACTGGGGTTGTTGCTGCAGATGCTTGATAGAAACAGAAGGCAGAACTTGTGCTGTATTTATGAATTACTCTTTCACTCTTCTTGAAAGATAAATACAGGAAAAGATACAGAAAATATGGCCGGATGATATTTAATAAAAGAGCCTTTTCAGAGACCTGAATATCCATTACTGTGGAGGCAAGAGTTAACAGGATCAACAATTCAATCCATCTCAATCTGTGCACTTAGGTAGAGCCATATCCCTGTCACTATTTACCTGCTCAAATTTATCTGCTCATTTGCCTTCTTATTGATACATAGATCTCTCTCTCTTTCATGTTTCCAGAGCACTTGGCACCCTGTGGTCTGATTGCTCAGCTTCTGGGTTTGTGGTCAGCCTGTGCAAAAGGGACACAGAGGCTCTGGAAAATGAAGCTCCATGGTGCCAGTGGAGATGAGCCTTGAGGGAGTCCTGAGGGTGTTTTAAGCTTAGGATCCACAAGATTAAAGGAAGGTGAGAACCTCAGGTCATCATGTTCAGTCCTTTCTGTGGCAAACACAGCACAGGAACTCTTCTAAAACTGAGCAAGCACCAACAGAAAACTGGGAGTTGGGGGGACTGGAAATCTACAGAGAAGCTTTGCTTTAATAATAATAAAAAAAAAAAGTCCTGTGCAGTGTGCACAGGCTGTAGCTCTCTGCTTTTGTCCATCTCCACTCTCTTATAATCTTATTTGTCTAGTTATGCATCCATCCTTTTG
>WEZZ01002077.1:149082-223302 GCA_013400585.1 Chloropsis cyanopogon
CAGCAATTGTATTCTCCTGTGATCTCGTGACTGTTTTTCTTTTCTTTTAATACTTTCTTCCACTACAGAGGCAACTATTTATCTTCACAAGTACAGCTCAAGGAGGAGGGAAGTTTCTTGCTGCATTTATTTGACTGAACAATTTGCTTCAACTATCAGGGGAAAAAACTTTACTGTTTGGTTAATGGGATGAGAAGATGAAGCCATCAGGCACCTCACTGTTGTTTTGTAGCAGAAAAGGCACTTTGTAGTGATGGGAGCTCCTTACTTTGCCTCACTATGGCAGGCTGCAGCATTCACCTCCAAAATGACATTTTTGTGCATCTGTATCTCAAAAGATAACCCAGAGGAGGCCTCAATTCTTTATAAAAGGTTTATGGTCATCACTGCCTACTGCAGCTTCCCCTTTGGGTCTCCTTTTATCGCTCAAGCCAGGCAGCAGATTAATTCTCTCCTAAATGTAAAATCTGATGATATTTTTCCATAAATCAAGACACTGTCAGGGAATTTACTCCAGGGCAGTGGCTCTCGACCCTGACTTTACAAAGATTTAAGTTTAGAAAGGGTCCCAGCAGAATCTGCCTCTGTCCCCAAAGCCTTTCAGTTGCTGGAAGGCAGTGCCAGTGAGATGCTGTGCATGGCAGTTGCTCCACAGCTGTTTTTAGGGTGAGAAATGAGAACAGATGGAGCAGCTGTGGCAGAAACAATCTCCAGGGTGGAAAACTCATGTCTTCTTAGTGAGAGCTGACGAGCTGAAGCTGGTGTCTGTGAGAGATTTTTCTCTGCTGTACAGGTAGAATCAAGCAGGGGACATTAAATATGCAGTTTTCCAAGGGAACCACTGAAGTACCAGATAAACAAATTAAGATGGAACAAGGGATTCAGATGGTGTGTTAAATATAAGTTTTAGGAAGTATCCTAGCATGGATACTTGAGAGGACTGTGTGGCTTTATGTGGATGTCCTCACCTTGGAGCCTCAGCATTGCTGTCACTGTGTTCATCCACACTTGCAGAAAGTGGAAACACATGAATGCTTTATTGAGCATGAATGTTTTACAAGAAACATGCTTCCTGAAACATTCCATTTGATAAAATAGAGATGATGGACAAGTTTCCAGTGACTCCAATCTTCTGCTATCATTGCTCTGAAGGACAGATCTCCTTTAGGAATTGCTGCAGCTGCGAGGACAAGCACAGCTGGGGAATGTCCTGGTGGGGAGGACCAGGTTTGCAATATTGCAGTTCTCACCCAGGAGGAGCAGAGTGCCTGGGACAAGGAATTATTCAGCCTGACAGCCTGCAGAAGTTAATGAACTCAGACAAAGCTTCAAAATGACATTTTTTATGGTCAAATCCATTAATGCCCTGTGTACTTCCATCTTATCTCGTACAAAAGATGCTGCACAGCAGGAGAGCAAAGCTGGCATCCTCACCATCATATAATCATTGCTTCTTGTTTCCACCAACAGACACTGATTTCCCACTCTTTCCTGGGTTATGAGTGCTGGAAAATTTGAAAAGAAGCAGAGATGTGCCAAGCAGAGCCCCCTCCCCCCTCTTCTTTTTAGCTGGGCTGGCATCCCATGAGGGCATCCCTGGGTTTGAAAGGTTGGGCTCCAACTTCTTGTTGTCAGCTGTCTGTGTCACTGAGAGTAGAATTAGGTTTGTAGTGAGTTATTTGTGGAGCATATTTCATCCAGAATAGGTAAATATCCATCCAGACCCACAGTTACTCAATACTCAGACATCAAACAAAGCTGCATTCAAGCTATCACTACTACTGAAGCAAAATTGAAGAAACGCAAGTGTGGGGGTGCGAGGTCCTTTGGTTCCCCGGCTAGCTAAATTAACACACTGCCACACACAAGCAGAACTATTTGAGGAGGAGGAAGATTTCTGACTCTTGTTTGAGGTCAGCAGCGAATAGGAGTGTCTGTGATGAGCTAGAATGACACATAACAAGAATGGGAGCTGAAATTTGATTGCCGCAGCAGATTGTGTCTGGCTGCTTCCAAGTTCTCATGACTCCTACAAGCAAAGCTGAACTGTCACTAGCCCAGCTACCAAAACTCATGGCCAGGGAACCTGATAATTCAGTGTATTTTGCTGAAGAACAACTGATATAAAGGCAAATACAAATTAAAATACAAATCTCAGCAATTTCAGAACTAAGAATGAAGTTTTGTCTATGTTAACTCCACCATAAATAAAAAGAGGAGGTGCCTGCAGTTATTAAGCATTTTTTATTTTTATGGTTGCTAGAGAAGGATAAATGTCTATTTCTGGATATATTGAATGTTTTTTTAAATTGATAAAGTTAAGGAAGGTACTTAAAGAGAAGGATCTATTCCCACAAAAACGAATAAAGTCAACCTCCTAAATAATTTTTACAAGTATGTTGCAAAGAGCTAGAACAGATGCAGTAGAATGAACATTTCCTAGAATATCACTGAAAGCACAAGCAAAATGTCTGGGATATGATCTTAAGTACAAAGTGATTATCAATTCCTTTTATGTTTCAGTTATCTCAGACTCATTTTCTCAATTATGCCTTTAGAATAAATGTACTTGGTGAAAGTCCTCTGGGACTTAATGAATCTTGAAATCAACTAATGTCTGTAACGAGTGTTTTCCTTTCAGGACATCTACCATGGACAAAATTCATAGAACTGAAGAAGGGAAAATTAGTTTTGTTAGATGAACTGGTCAAAGAACATAACACGCTCACTTGCAAGAGCAATGGGGATATTAAATATATTAGTGGTAAGTGGAAATTGAGGCAGTAACAGAGGTTCAAATGTTCAAATAACCACCTGCAAATGACAGTTCCCTAGAAGGATTTAGATGTGCAGATAGAACAGTATTGAGATGGAAAGAAAGCAGATTGCTTTCAGAGTGCTGGTGGCAACATCATTGATGGATGGATTCATGGGTTCATCTCTGGTTTCTGTTAGCCTGCCGAATAAGACACATTTGGATGGTCACAGAATTATATAATGAGTTGGGTTGGAAGGGATTTAAAGATCATCTCATTCCAAACCCTTGCTATGGGCTGGGACACCTCCACCAGACCGGGTTGTTCAGAGCCTTCTCCAACCTGGCCTTGGACACTTCCAGGGATGGGGCAGCCACAGCTTCTCTAGGCAACCTGTGCCAGGGCCTCACCACGCTCAAAGTAAAGAATTTCTTTGTAACACCCAATCCAAATCTACCCTCTTTCAGCTTAAAACCCCTCCCCTTTGTCCTATCACTGCATGCCCTTGTGCTTGGTTGCTGAAACCAAACTTGTGCCCAGCTTCTGCATCGTGTGACCTCGTCTGTGCAAGGCAAACAATCCACCTTTGTGGGCTCTGCTGGATTAGAGTTTGTGATTCCCACATGAAAAGCACCAAATGAAAAATCTGTTACATGAGCTGTCACAGCATAAACTCCCATGATTTTATCAATCAAGAATTTACAGCTTTGTTACACCCCAGCTTTATGTAGGACTTTTAATCACATCCCAGAAAACTTTCAAGGTTTCCTCATCGCAGTGTGTTAAGAGAAATATTTATTTGGTGCTTGATGGGAAAAAGAAGACAGAAACTCTAAAACACAGGACTTTTCCAAACATCTGAGCAATGGCATCTCGTCCATAAGGGGGCAAAAATTTCTCTTGAAGCAAAAACTCAGTCAAAGGCAGGAGTTAAGAGATGCAGCCTTTCTTGGATGCCTTGAGGATATTTTATGTATTTAAAATCCACCCATTTACAGCAGGACACTGGCCCAGGCTTTCATAACTTGGAATCAGGGAGTGGATGCAGGATGCAACCTGATGGAAAGAAGCAGCACAAAAATAAATAGTAATTAACTTTGCACTTGGGCAGTGCTATTGGACTAATCTGTAGTACTGGTACAATTTTTTCCTGTCCCAAGTATTGTTGTAATGGATGTAAATAACAGAAACGAAACTCCTTCTTCATATTTGTGAGGTATTCCCTGGTAACATGTCTCTTCTGCTACCTTCAGAACCAGGATGATTTACTTGAAAATCTAAAATGGAGCTAATGATGCAAGGAGTGCATCCACATGACAAAGGACATTCTGGTGGCTTGATTTCTCAGGCTCCTGAAGAGGAAGGAAGGAAGGAAGGAAGGAAGGAAGGAAGGAAGGAAAAAAAGTAGGAAGGANTGTTATGGGATACCCTACTTGGCCTCCCATGAAAGAGACCACCAGGAAGGAAGGAAGGAAGGAAGGAAGGAAGGTCAAATATTTCCATTCCCATGACATACTGTAAAATATCAGTCATTGAGGCAGACAGGATATACTTGGAAACAATTTTGATAAAATTTTCCAGACCTGGCATTCCCTGTACTCTCCATTTCCTACCTCAACGGAAATATGCACATTGAAGGAGAAGGGGTTAATTCCTATCATTCAGAAATAAATGAATATTATCTCAGTATATTTTTTTATCCCACCAAAGTGGATAACTGGATGGAAAATGAATATGCAAAGGGTTGCAACAAAAGAGGTTTTGGGTTGAAGGTTTTTTGGAGTCCAGAAAAGTTGGGATCTTTTCTGAGATCCACATCTCAAACCAATTTTATTTCTTTTTTGGCAAAGCTAGTATTTCTTGATTTATCTTTTTGTTATCTCTCTCTTTACTGAAATTTTAAAAGATGCATTCTGCTTAAAAATTATGAACCACAGCATAGGTGATTTAAAGACAGACTTTGATGTTTGGAATGGGCATGATTGGTACAGCTCAGTGATGGAAATTTTATTCCAGTCCTTCCCTTCCAACATGGACTATGTACTAAAAAAACCCTCATGCTTTTGTGTTTTTTGAGAAAACTTTGCACAAGCAAAATAAATACGTGTCATGATAATAATAAGTAAACAAAGAAAATGAAACATCTGACAACTGTGCACCATGACTTTTGAAAATAAAAAAAGCCCAGGCCTCAGCTGCATTATTTCTATCAAGAAAAATTCTGCCCTTCTCTTTCACCCTTCTTTTATTAAAAGGAAACTGAAGTGCATATACACCTAGATAAATATTTTCAAAAATCTTTGTCTTCCTAAGTCTGTTTTTTAAGGTTTTTTGTTCTGTGTCCCACGTGCAACAAAATGCTTTGAGAGACTTAAGTATGTTCTTAAAGTTAAGTGTGTCTTAAACAGAATTGTGCTCCAAGGAAGTGGAATAAACTTGTGTTCATGATGTCTTGAACTGGATCTTTGACTATCCATACAGAAGTGTAAAGTAAAAATGTCATTTTTTACAAAGTGCCAAATGATTAACCATTGGGAAGAGGGTAAGGGTAGGAGAGGGGATCTGCTATAAATTACCAGCATAGAAGAAATAACACATTCCTTTAAAACATTTGCCTCTAAGGTGACTCCAGTTTCTCATTTTCTAAGAATCTAAAAGGGAAAAAACCTACTTGAAAAACAACAGAAGCAGAAAGAAACAGAAAAAGGAAAATTAAGATCTCCTTTTAGATTATTAATGTTAGTAGGATAAAAAAGTGCTTGGAGACATGGTTTGAAATGCTATTTCATTACCTGCACTGCCTACTCACTACCTAATCCATGTACTTATTTATCTGGATCTGAAAGAAGCTGACAAACTCGAGGCAATATTAGAATGCAACAACACTCCAATTAGCCTTGACAACATTAATAACAATGATGTGCCACCCATATATGTTAAATATTTTTCCATTTTAGATTAAGTTAATTGAAATTAATCAGCAGCACAGTGAGGTTAGCAAAAGCTGAGAGAAATTTTTAAGGGATATGATGGATTCATGCACTCACAGACTTCACCCAAGAACAAAACACACATCTGCATATACATTAAGTGACCCAAGACAATTAAGAGCCAGGAGGACTTTTTTTTTCACTTGTTTTAATAGGATGTAGAGAGAAGCATGGATAAACTGTGAAAGAATTGGATTGATTGCTTCCATGCAGTATCCATGCAGAGGGAGCTGACTATAATATCTTTCTATCCACCTGCATAAAGATAAATATCCAGGAAAGAAAAAAAAACATTTGTCTGTGTCAACACTTAATTAATGTCATCCCTGGTAGCAAAATAGACAGCTTTGGTCTCCAGATTTTACTGGGCTGTGCATTTTGAGCAGGGATTTTCTTTCCCATCTTTCTCAGTGGCTGACGTGTGCTGCTAATGGATGCATTTTGCATGATCTCTTCCATTCAGAGAGAACATCTGTTGGTTGGAGAAGACCTCTTAGATCATAAATTCCAACCATTAACTTAGCACTGCCCAGCCCAGCACTAAACCATGTCCACAAGCACAACAACCACATGGGTTTTTTTATCAGGGATGGAGATCCCACCACTTCCCTGGGCAGCCTCTACCTCATTTAGCATGTGGAAGTTCCTAGACTCGGCATTACATGCCTTGATTAAATTACTTAAGAAGATAGGCCACAACCTTTATAGTTGGAACTGGAGCTTCTCAACCCCTTTTAACCTGTTCTGTCAAGACACTGATCTTAACCTAAAAATACTAGGCCAAAAAACCCCTAAAGAGTGACTTAAAAAGAGAAATTAGAATTGCAGTAACATTCTTATTGGCTTTATCCTGACGCCTCTTATTCTTCTGTCTTCATTTCTTCTTTTTTAAAAAGCTGCACATGAACTTTGGCTCAGTCTATTTTAAGCAGCCACGTGTGCCAGCAGTGTGAGTGCTCAGGTCAGCAGAGGAGCCTTTCAAAGCTGACATGGTGAACTCTAATGAGACCATCAGAAGCAGCTTCACTCTCTCCTGCTGATGTACAGCGTGCTCAGCTGAACTCAGCACGGATTACCAGGCTGTAATTCATTTAGGTGTTGGTCAAGGGATGATTTCCGACATTTAGAGAAATAAATCTTCAGAAATCGGACAAAGATCTAGCATAAAGCCAGCAAGGCATGAAGGAATATTAACACGTGTATGTGTAAGTGGATATAATTTAATCAAGGTGGACATGCCAAATATCCAACTGGCCTGGAGCAACAGTACTCCCTAACTTGGTGAGACTTCAGGGAAAGAATAAAAAAAAAATCTATATTGATTTTTAATAAACCCTGTGAAAGATGTTCTTGGAGCTCCATTCCTCAGTACACTTTCCCAGAAATAGATTCAGATGTGGTTTCACTTGTTTGTGTCTGAAGGCCAATATGTTCTTGAGCTAAAAATGAAACACTGAGCAGATGCTGACTCGAAGTGATGTGTTCCTAAAATCAGGAGAGTTGGATGGTGTCAACATTCAGTAAACACATACAAACAAGAAAGCAAAAAAAAAAAAACCAAAAAAAAAGGAAAGACACTAATTAGACATAACACTCTTTGACAGGGCATTTTTGAACATGATTGATTAAACTGGTATTATTAACTTCTCACACCCAATTCCCATTTCCATTTCCAATGTGCAGGAAGCACAGCACTAATCAGTGTCACCACCTCCCCACTGGGGGGTGTTTGCCCTCAACCCCCTCCTCTGTAGACCCAAGTTCTGTAGAGACTTTCTTCTTTTCCACTGAGCAACCTCCAGATTTATAGAATTATAGAATCACAGAATGGTTTGGGTTGGAAGGGACCTTAAAGATCATCTTGTTTCAACCCCTGCCATGGGCAGGGACACCTTGCATTAGACCAGGTTGCTCCAAGCCCCATCCAACCCGGCCTGGAAAACTTCCAGAGATGGAGAGTCCACAACCTCTCTGGACAGCCTGTACCAGTGTCTCACAACCTTTACAAAGAATTTCTTCCTAATATCCAATCTAAATCCTTCTCCAGTTTAAAGCCATTCCTCCTTGCCCTACCTTTTCCTTGTGAAAAGTCCCTGTCCAACCCTGGGTGTTGCAAACCTGTGACTGATGCACGCCAGGGAGTCAGAAATCAGACACTGGGATCCAGAATACAACATGAGCCCATTGTACAAATAGACATAGGAGAGAAATGGAAAGAAAACAAACAAATAAAATTAAACCAGGGAGTGATTGTTTCAATTCCTCTCCTGCCTGCTGGGTTTTCTTCTCATTTCCATCCTAATGGAATGATTGTTTTGGAAACAAGACCTCTCTCCTTTTCCTTCTTCTGAGCAGTGAACTGTTCAGGGACAGTGTGGGCATGGGGCATCAAGGACCAGGTGGTGTGAAATATTCTCCTAATTGTGAGATTTTGGAAGAGTTAATATCAGGGGGACAAAAAAGCAGTATGTCCCCAATACAATCATGAATGTCATAAAAGCAGATTTTGTAAAAATTCATATTGATAAGGACACCTAACAGGAAAATTGGAAGGTACCTGAAGCTCTGCTGCTTTTTTCTCTTTACATTCTTGCACATTTTGCTGATGCAATAATTTCAGACCAAAATACATCACCTGTGTGAGAATCACCTGACATCTCACCTATTATAAACTTCTAAAGGAATTATCTTCCAGGGACTGCTATTAGTTATTTTTAAAGATTAGCTTTCCTCTTTTTCAGGATAAATCTTTTGCTTAGGAGGTTCCTATTTTTCGTTATCTGCACAGTAGAGTTTTTATGTAAGTTTTATATAAGTGGTATAGTTTAAATAAGAAAAACATTGTACTTTCAAGGAAGCTAACATGTTTATGAACTTCTGTGGTTTTTAAAATCTATTTCTATAGTAATTTAAATTCTTCCCTTCTTTGTTTAGGCCTTAGAAGGTAAGTGCAATGAAGAACTCTGATTAGTCTGAAATTTGTTTATTCCCTGAATCTCATTGCTGTAATATTTTCTAGAGATTGTGTATATACAGAGAAGTTGTTTTTCCTTGTTCTTTTTTAAAAAATTACTTTAGCATTGTTAGAGTTTTGTGTCCCCATGACTTCCCATAAGTATACCAGGGAAATTTAATTCCATGAATTTTTTTCAAGAATTTATATAATTTAAAACAACAACCATCTTTACTTGAAAGAAGAAAACTACGATTTCCTGACTGATTTTCTCAAAATATTTTTACATCTCAGAATCAGCTGTAAATTTAGTTCTGTTATGTTGAATTTTGGACTCTTCTCTAAGGAAAGAAAATGATCAGAGCTGGTAGATTAGGTTTGAAAACTAAGGGGATATTATATTAGCTGGAGATTATCACAAATTTCTTTTGAATTCATTGTCAAAAGTGAAATCCAGCAGAAAAACTTTAATGTTCTGGACATCTTTAGAGAAAAAGAACGACAAGATGTGAGATAAATAAATGTAAATATGTCCTAGGATCAGACATGCTTAACTCATCTGTATAAAAATTATCCACTTTCTTCAGTTCTTGCTCACTCAGAAACATTTTGGATGTCGTCGGGTATAGACTGAGCAGTTTTATAGCTTGCTTACAACAGCAGCAACAGACTTTCAAGGACTGCACATATCATGAAATCACAGAATCACAGAATCCTACAATGGTTTGGGTTTGGGAAGGGACTTTAAAGATCATCCATTTGCACCCCCATTCCATGGGCAGGGACATGTTCCTCTAGAAAATTGTACTTGACCTGGTTATCATGGTCAGCCGTTCTCTTTTGGACTGGGACTGGTGCTGCAGAAAGGACTTAGGGAATCCTGGGTGATGGCAAGTTGAATGTGAGTCAGCAGTGTCCTGGAACCCAGGAGGCCCAACCCTGTCCTGGGGCCATCAGGCATAACATCAGGACCTGGGCAAGGGAGGGGATTGTTCTGTTCTGCTCTGCTCTGCACTGGGGAGGCCCCACCTTGAATATTGTGTGAGTTTTTGGGTTCCTCAATATAAGAGAGACACTGAGCTGTTAGAGAGCATCCAAAGGAGGGTAAAGAAGATGGTGAAGGGTCTGGAGGTGAAGCCACATGAGGAGTGGCTGAGGACACTTGGTCTGTTCACCCTGGAGGAGATTGAGGGGAGACCTCATTGCAGTCTACACCTTGGGGGTGGGTGTCTCAGGATAGTACCTGAGATAACTTTGGGATGGAGAGGTGTGTCAGTCCAGAGGGATTTTGTCATGATTCATGGGTTGCTGATTCAAGAGCAGAACATCCTCCTTTACATGCCTTGGTTTTCAGCTGCTGTGTGTGGTTTATCAGCTGGAAAGTACCACTGAGTTCCCTCCCCTGCAAGGGAACAGAGTCTGACTCTGGGGTCTCCACTCTGCTCCATCTCCTGTTGAGTTCCCCTTAGATTGTGTTTGTGGGAGGTTGGGTGTGCTGACCCTGCTCCATCCAGGGAATACAAGCTGTGTTTTCCACTATATATTCTTATATTTTTATCCCCAGTCATTTTGCCACACGCTTCAGGCCTGAAGGAGCCTCTGGCATCCAGACCAATGCCTTAAATTCTTGTATAAAATATTTGTCTTTCCATTAAATTGCCCTGCCCATAGCTTTTTGGAGACAGGTGGGTGGCAGGGGAGGAAGAGACAGCAGGAAGGAGGTGAAGTCAGGAGACACACACAGACAGTGAGGAGAACAGGATTATACTGATTTGGCAGCAGAGAGTTAGTGAGTTGAAAGAAATGGCATTAAGCACGGATTGATTAATGGCAATGACAACAGAGACAAACAGCTTACAGGCTAAATCCTTTCCTCTGTGCATTTCACTGCCCTGTGCTCTGTGCAGGGATGTCACTGCTGCCTGGTGGCTCTTTTCTGCCTCGTTTTTCAGCTGGAGGGATGAGCAGTTGTGGGCAGAGACGAGGCGGCAGCACTCAGCTCCAGTGGCCACCTCACCACCAGAAGGGGCTGGAGCGTATCCAGAGGAAAACAACAGAGCTGGGGAAGGGTCTGAGGCACAAATCTGATGATAAGAAGCTGAGGGAGCTGGGGGTGATTCAGACTTGATGAAAGGAGGCTCAAGAGGGACGTTATCACTCTCTACAGGTGACAGGAAGGTGCAGCCTGGTGGGGGTCACTCTCCTCCCCCAGGTAACAAGAGACAGAACAAAAGGGCATGAGCCTAAGGTTCACCAAGAGAGATTTAGATTGGCTATTAGGAAAAATTTCTGCACTGAAGGGTCATCAAGCATTGGAACAGGCTGCCCAAGAATGTGGTGGAATCACCAGACCTGGAAGCGTTAAAAAAAAATGTGGATGTGGCACTTGAGGACACGGATAGGGGTGAGCGTGGTGTTGGGTTGACAGTTGGACTTGATGATCTTAAAGGATTTTTCCCAGCCTTAACAATTATGATTTTGTGATTCTATTCCTTCCTCTGCCACAACCACCACCACATCCAAAGGAGTGGTGGAAGAGGATAAATAAAGTCATAAATGGGATGAATCACATGGGGCCTTCCAGTGCCACCCTATTACAAATCCCTTTCTCTTGCACTTTGATTTTGTCTTTCTTTTTTTTTTTTTTTTTTTTTTTTTTTTTTTTTTTTTTTTTTTTTTTTAATTTATGATGCAGTAGCTTAAAAAAAGGAGAAAAAATTCTCTAAACCAAAGAATGTATCAGAGGGCGGAGGTGCCTCCAGCTTTTCAGCCCAGCTGCAGGTGGAAAGGTATCTCTGCCTGCATCAGACATATGCATATGCATGTTTATATCATAGCTGCATTAGATATTTATAAGTAATAATATTATGTGAAATACACTATATGATGTAGAGGGTACAAGCTATACACATCTAATGCAGTTGTTAAAATTAATGCCAATAAATATCAACATATAAAAATTTTCCTTATTCTTGAAATCCTGCACCCATAATGCATTTCACTGGAGTTTAGTTAGAGTGTGCTGCATTTTTCAATCTAAAAAGCACTTTTACTAATATTGAATCAGGGACTATTTATCACAAAGTAGTCAGGATAGCTATAACTGTTTATTACATTTGTGGTATTGTGGCTCATAAAAAAATTAGTTAACATCAAGTCAGGATAATATTTAGAAATGAGCTTATTCATTAGAAGTCAGCAGAATGTTTAAAATCCCTGAGAATGCTAATTCTGGGTAAGAGCTCTCACCAGGACTCAATTAATTAATTTTGACAATTGAAAAGTGGGGTGTCTCTTGCAGCTACTTGTCCACACATCTTTGGTAAAGTGACACAGAGATCTCCAGAGCAAGTTCTGCTGCATCCTTTCTGTGGTGATCAAGTAAAAATTAATTTTCAGGCTACATTAGTTCTGGTATCTCATTTTCAGAGTGTTAAGTAGAAGTCAGAAAAATCCTGCCCACAAATCAGGAAAATAAAAAACCAAACACCAAAACACCCAACCCCTCAAGTTTTAAGTTCTATCTAAAAATTATTTAAAGTCATAACAATTTGCTCTTAACAAAGTATTTGAATTTATGTATCTGGAGTTCAGATTTCTCATCATTTCCTCTGTATTTACTGTGAGTCTGCCACAGTTTAGAGAACTGCCATTTTCCATGGCCATTTATGGAAATTTGTGGAGATTTTTCTTAAGAATAAATTTTCTTAAGAATAAATAATTAAAAAGGAAAAAGGAAATTTAAAATCCATCTGACCTTATTGCCTCCTGGAGCTACTGTCAGGTCAGAAACATTTCTGCTTTGTTTAGGAGTCTTAGACTTTAACTGTTTAAAGGTCCAGTCAAGCATCCCTGGAAAAAGGACAACAGAGTTAGATGAATGCCAAAATAAACCCAAAATGCTTTAGTATTGAAAACACTATAAAAATAAAATTATGCTGAAAAGAAAAAAATAAAACCCCCATATTTCTGGATGTTTTAAATATTTTAAATATCTATAAATATTCATTATGCATCCATCCCCAATGCATATTTTAAACCCAAAGTCTCTGCTTTCATTAAGTGAATGCTACTGGAGATAAAAGTATGCTTAAAAGAAACAGGACAATTATCATTGGACCAGCTGCGGTGATAAATCACAGCCAGGCAGAGAGATTAGGTTCCAAAAATGGAAACAAATGCACATTCACACTGGAGTTCCAACAGAGAAAGGAAAGCAAGGCAGAGAACAGAGGTTTGAAAACCAGTGCTGCTCAGCTGAAGAACAGAGAGCAGAATTGCAAAATGATGGACAGATTTTACTTCAGGCTCCTTTGGACTTTGCCTTTTTTGCAAACAGAAAGGGAGGACAACAGTTTAAATTAATTAGTCCTTTAAATTACAATAGCAGCTCAGGACTCCAGGCTATGCACTGTGAATCCCTTTCTTGTGACATGGTTTGTTTTTTTATTCTTTCCTGCCAACCACTGTCTCTTGTGTGAAAGTTATTTGTTGGCAGAACCCTTTGTTCTTTGTTAGAAAAGAAAACTTCCTAACCCAGAGATGAGTTTCTGAGCAATCACCACTTAGTAAACTTTTCACCACTTTTACAATACTGATTAATAGTATGATTTATGTAAAAAGAAGAAAAAAACCCAGACCCCTGATGCAAACAGCAACACGGCTGCTAGACATGGTTGGAAACTATGGAAATTTGTCCTAAAATCATCATTCCTCCTAACCTTCTCTGCCAAAGTTTCCACTTCCCATGAGCTCCTTTAGCCTTTTTCATGGTGATTCCTGGTTTGTGCTTAAAAAAGTGCAGGTTATTTGATGTTCACATTATCTAAACCAAACTGTGGTCACAATACGGGTAAAGCAGGCAGTTTCTTGACACCTCCAACTATGACATTGCTTTTTTTGGTGAAATTCAGATGTCCAGATTCATTTTAAATCTGGGCCTCATTGGTTTGTTGAGAAAGGACTTTCTCTAAGGCAGGACCATGAGTTGGAAAGGCTCAAAGTGACACAGTGCAGATTTATCAGCTCACCTCCACTTCTGGTGATCTGAATCATTTATGGGATCACTGTGAGAACTGGCAAATTTAGGAAGTGCCAGAGAAGCAAATGACTATGAAGAAGAAACTCTGCTGGAAAAGTACTTTTAAAAGTCTCTTGGCACTTGGATTTCAAAGTTACAAATTTTATTAAGACACAGTGAAATGCTGTCACTGAGGATTAGAAATAAATAGCAGTTTTCATCAAGGCAGTTCTCTGATTCAGAAGTTATGATTCAGATGGACTGATCTTTCTTTTCTAGAACCTAATCACTATCATTAATGCTAACAATGATAATTAACAAGCAATTTTCTCATCTATCTAATAGATTTTTGCTGCATCTGGAAATGAAAAAATCAATCCAGTTTTTGAAAGCAGACAAAGGTCATCTGAAACTCAAAAGCACATATTTAATCAGAGTATTGGGGATTTTTGTCCTGATCAGACATTTTTAAAACACTTGACAGTATTAAAGGCTTATGTTAAGCACCTTAAAAGTTGTGGCAAGATGGATTGGATCCTGAATATTATATTAGGCATGTGATAGGTCAATAAATAAATCTGTTAAGAAATATAATCAAGTAAATGTTCCTGTAAGGAAAAGAGATGTTGAACAGCTTGTTAAAGAAGTACAGGCTGCTGGTTTCTTTATAGGAAAAAACATTGAGCAATATTTTTTCACGTTGAAAAATACATTTCCAAACCAAATGGAAACAATTCCAGGAGGTTCATTTTCTAATGCCAACAATGGCTTGAACACTACAAAGTTAGTAATGCTTGAGTTCCTTTTCTGTTTTCTTGATATGATAAGAATCCTCCGTTTGCCATATTTTAATATCTTTCTCTTCAGAGATTTGTTCCTGACGTGGATAATAGAGACCTTGAGAATTACTGTCATGGATAGTAGGGTTAAAAAGGGAAATAAGGTGTCTCTCTCCACAGTGCTAGGAAATGAGTAAGTCCAATTTCCCTTAATGAGAATGTTCTTTTTTAAGCCACAAAATCGATGCCTGCTGCCAGGTGTGACTCTGTTGTCATCACCACGGGAGAAAAAGGATGGAACACCTTGGGGCTGCCAGTGGTCCCTGTGGCGCTGGCCATGGGTCATGTGGGACAGAGGAATGGGATTGACACTGCTGGTCATGGGTCACAGACTTTGGGCAGCCTTGGTTTACATCCTTTAGCTCTAACACCAATTTTTACCTGGCCAGGTGTTCTGTTCTTCAAGTGTTTGTCTTTGCAGGCTGCAAGCACAGTTTTGAACTTGATGATGTTCTGGCAGGCTAGTCAAAATCCCTCTGGATGCCCTCACTTCCCTGAAGCAAATCCCCTGCTGCAGTAGGTATTTGCAGGGTGGTAACATGTTGGATTTACTCCCAACGAACAGAAATTCGCAGTTCTGTTTTGTCGATTTCCTGGGGAAACTTGTGGGTGCCTCAAATGTCTCTTTTCTCTGAGGATTGCTCATTTTGGGTGATGTGAACCCCCTGCAATGAGACCAGTCACTGAAAGATGAGACTATCCTTTACTGAAAAGAATGTGAAGAAAGTTATTGTAGAGTTTTCATTGTAGAAGGAAAAGCAAAGCCCAACCAGTCCTTGACCCTTAGCAAAGGTGGCAACACAAAAATCTGATGCCTTTACTGAATTTTCCCATCCCCAAATATATTTCTGTCAGGTTTGGGGTACATTTTAATTTATACATCTGTTGTCTCACAGAAGTACTTGTGCAACTGCAGAAGTTGGCTCCTTCTAATGATCTACAGTTGCATCTTGTGAAAATACATTTTCAATTTGGCTCCTGAAACATGGATCAAGTGATCCTGCCAACACAAATATCCTTTGCTGTCAAACATTTTCATATTCTGGAGAGAGGAACACCTGCACAGACATCCAGGGAAAAAAAAAGGTTTGTACTGGTGTTGCCTTTTGCTTTCAATTTTTCACTTGAATTTCATTTAGCAATTAGTTGAGACAGCCATAAAATACTTTTAAATATTGGCATTACGTATTAACTTGTACATTCAGGGGCAAATTCCCAGCTGGTGATTTACACCTGCTGGATGAGTGGCCTTGGGCATTGCCTTATTAAAAGGCTCTTGTCATCTCTTTCTAGACCACAGGTCTAGAAAGAGATGACAAGAGATTTTTAGTAAGGTTCTTTGACATAAGCCAGGCTGGCAACCTGTCTCCTCTTGGCTTTGTGCAGAACCAGAGACTCAGGTCAGTGACAGAAACCAGGAGTGTTGAGAAATACTGTAAGAATTGCAAGTGATAGATGTGAGTTCCCAATTTTTTTCCAGAATTAAACCTTAGGGCACCATATGTAAATTCCTGATATGTGGGTTGTAACTAGTGCACTACTCAGCTGTCAGACTTGGCGTGCTCTTCAATTTCTTTTTGAAAGAAAAATTAAAACAGGGGAAAAGAGAGATTATGAAATATGATAGATCAAAAGCCACTATGATGCAAAAATATTGGTTTATTCTCCCAGAGAATTCCCTATTTTGCTGAAGTTTTATTTATTGATATGCTATACATGATACATTAATCTACCTATACACACAGAGACACATTAATAATATATTATATAATGCAATATTATAAATCACTTAGTATGTTATATTTATCTTATGGGGTATATATGGTATATATATGACAGAAGCATAGAATAACAGAATCACAGAATGTTTTGGATTGGAAGTGACCTGAAAAATCATCTTATTTCAATCCTCCTCTATAGGGCTCTGGGTTTTCCCTGAGGGGGAAGGATCTAGAGGATTCCACACAGGGTTGTATACACATAACCAAAACATGCCTTTATTAAGAGATTGGTGGGGGTTGGTGGCTATTGTCCCCTCAGTTCCCTTGACAAGGCGACAGGAGTTGGATTTTGATGGTTCTTGTGGGTCCCTTTCCAGCTCAGGATATCCTATGATTCCATGAAAATGCCTGTCTTGAAATTTTATTTTGCCATCAGGAAAAATAAATTATTGTAGCACTTTGCTCTAATATCATGTAAATATTGAAGACAAAATTCTCAACTCATGAATATTTTGTTAGGTTTTCTTCCACGCCTGAAAGTTCTCTGTGGCAAACTGGATTTAAGTGATTTCCAGCTTTCCCACTCCTAATCATTTCTTCCTGTTCAGGACTGTATTTTTCAAACTTATTACTTATGTCAAGGCAGCTATAAAACAAGTAAATGAAATAATCTGGCTCTGAACATCTGAGATTGCTGCATTTTTAGGGAATGTGTGGGTGGGTATTTTGTTTGTTTTTCCTCCCTTGCAGATGTTTAGTCAACTCAGTTTGCAACATGGCTCCATGAAGAAATGGGAATTAATCTGCTGCCTGCTGTCTGAAGAGAAAAGGAATTCTGCCCTGGGAGGGTGGTGAGGACAAGCTGTGGCTGCCCCATCCCTGGAAGTGTCCAAGGTGGGATTGGATGGGGCTTGGAGCAGCCTAGGATAGTAGAAGGTGTCTCTGCCCAAGACAGGGATTTGGGACAAGATGGTTTTTAAGGTTTCTGCCAACCCAAACCATTCTGTGATTCTAGAATTCTCTGTAGAGACACGGGTAGGATTTTTTGAGACCTTGTTCAGATCTCCTTTCTGCTCTTTGCTTCTCCTTTTGAACCACAGTCACAATTCATCCCCTTCAGCAGGAAGATCTACCCCAATATCTTTGGCCTTTCAAATTCAGCAGTGATTATCTGTTCCTGTTGGAATCAGGTGCTGCAGGCTTCACACCTTCACTAAATTTGTTTTGCTTGATTTCATTATCTCTATCTGATTTCTCATCTCTTGTTACAACAGCATAAAAATATTCCTCATCTCCTATTCAAGATGTGCTGTGGCATTACTGTGTGCCAAAAAAAAAAAAAAATCCTGCTGGAAGCAGCTACAGTACTGCAGAACTAATAGAGAAAAATCTACATTACACCCAACCTGTTGATCTTGGAAAACAACATAAAAAATACTGAGTGACTCTATTGGATCTTGGCCTTCAGCATCCTGCTCCTGAAGCTGACCAGTGGCAGCAGGTTGGGCAGGAATTTAAGGAGAAATTAGTCCTTAGAAAGTGCTGGTTTTCCATACAGCCTCCCAGTCTCTAGTGGCTTGTAGCTCTTAGACTGCCTCAGAGAGGCCTCCTGTGGGTCTTGATAGATTTATTTTTCATAGAATAGAATCAAAGAAAGCAATCATAGAATCACTGAAGTTGGAAAAGACCTCCAAGATCATCAAGTCCAATGTTTTTATTAATTTCTCCTTGTTTCTGAGGTTGATGATTAAAGATGGCAAAAAGGACATTCAGCTGTGTACACAGCAGAAGCTTTCATATGATGGAAGGTGACTGAAATAAAATTGAAGTTTAAATTTTTTTTTCTTGAGTTTTTCTCAGTCTTAACTAGTTATTTCCTTGCTTAGGGAACAGCCAACTCCCTTTCAAAGACAGGGTTTAACTGTCACAAAAGCATCATCCTGACTGTTCTGAGCATGCAGGCTGACCTAGAGCAGAGGCAGTGGATTTCAGGGGAAAGCGAGAGGGAAGGTTAGCCTTTTATGCTCATTAAACCTCCCCCAGACTCCTGGGTCTGACATGAAATCCCATTAAGAGGCACTCTACACACAGCAAACCAGGAAATCAGCATCCCTGCTCCCTCCTGCAGCCAGGTGTCCTTGAGGAAGGTCGTGGCAGACACAGTTTAGAGCTGTGATGTTCTGTGCTCCAGCAGCCCAGGAAAGCTGCACCCTCTCTGCTCTTCCCAGCAGCTCCCAGTAGTGAGGAGCATTTTGTTGTCCCCATGAATAAACACCAAGGATGGATTCCTGTTAAACAGCAAAGGCTGTCTCAGGTAGAGGAGATCAAACCCAGCTTCTCTGGCTCATGACTGGATACAGACTGATAAGCGTGAATAGTAAGGAGAAATATTGTAATTTGCAATAGATTTCTCCTTCCCTTTACCCCATAGCTTAGAGATATATTTAAAAACAATAAATTTTTGCTGTTGTTGCTGTCTTTAATTACACTGATTCCCAAGGGCTTCTGTTTTACTGAAAAACAGTCCCACTTTGACAATGGAAGCTTAAGAGACTGGTGGAACAGATTGCAAACCATTTCCATGCCTGGTTTAACTGCTTGACTGCCAGCCTGTGGAACTAATTTTCAGAAGTACTTGTACAACTGTCTAGTTTCTCCTTGCTATTGGGCTACAATGACATCAAAGGAAATGTCTTGGTTACTGCTCTGCACAGGCACAGATGAGACACAGGGAGAGGGTAAGTGACTGCAGAGAAGATGCTTTTGGCACTCCTCAAGGGGAAAAAGTGTGAAAAGATAGGATTTCAAGCAAAATAATACTAATAAAGCAGCAAACCAAAAGTCTTAATTATTGCTCACACTTCCACACTGACTGAAGGAGGTGGTAGAAGCAAAATGTCAGTTATAAAGAACAAGTTTCATGCAAATCTCTTGAATTTAGGTTCATTACACTGAACTTTGGCCAGGTGAAAGATACATGGTCTGACTTAAACATTAATTTAGTCCTCAGCAGCAGCTCACTGAAGGCTGAGAAGGTTTCCATGGGGAAAATGATGTTTACTGCTGTCTCTCTGCTCCAGAAGTGACCATCTCTCCTCACTGATATTCGTGAGAGTTTCAGCTGCCCAGACACTTTGTATGAACTGATTTTGTTCTGCTAAAGTGAAGGGAGCTGAAACTTTCTGAAAGGTTCTTTGTTGATATAGTGCAGCTGGGTAGGGAGAGTCAATCTGGCAGCAATAGCCCAGCCTGCACCTGGAGAGGCACCAAACTTCATCTTCACTGCTATGCTGTAGAAATTGTGTCTGACTGTTGATTTCAGAGTGAAAGATAAGAAACAGGCCGACATGGTGGTGAAGCAGTGATTCTGGCTGGGCTGGATATACCAAGAAACTGGAATTTGGTTTATTATCATAAAAGCAGGGCTGATGTCAGGGCTGGTTTAAGAGTATGTAAAACTTTCTCTGAACTCTACTATATTCTGTCCACCACAGAACTTTTTATTTTTAAAAAGTGTGCATGAATGTATGGGTGTGGCTTAGACAGGGACATAGGCCACACTCCTGAAAACCTTACACAGTATTACAGCAACCCGATGAAGACAACAACGAGATGGGTTCTGTGAAACTATTGCTTTTGAGGAGGAAAATAAAGTTGCTCATGGGTTTGTCAGCTTCTGCTCTCATAGTCCTTCTTTTCAACTCTTCATTTTCTACTTTGCCTTCTCAAGGGCAGCAAAGTTGAAGTCAGAGGAGGTAAGAAGATCAAACTGCTGTGCTGTATGAATGAGGAGATGTTCATACAGATTTGGTTTGGTTTTTGAATAAAAGAAACTAGTCTCACTCTATTCCACTTTCCTCAGCACCACAAAACCTCTTTGGACCTTTATCAAGGGTGGCAGAATGCTGGTCTCTGAGCAGACATCACTGAAACATAATATAATGTTGTTACAAATTTTGAACCCTACAGGTTCTTAAGTCCTTTATCAACTTGTTTCAAACTCTCCAGCATGCAAAGTGTAAGCACATGAAGCAAGGAGAACAATAATTTCTAGTGTAAAATTACTCAGAAACAAGGTAAAAATGATCAGAACAACGCACAAGTGTGTTTCAAGGGAAATTTCTGCCTTCTGATACCAGCCCCAAACAACCCATCCATTAGCTGTAAACGCTCTCCAACAACTCTCAATCTCTATTTATTTGTTTTCATTCTTCCTTGTGCCCAGAACCAGGAAAATATAAATGCAGCATGTCCTTTTGCTGGGGTTTTCCCAGTGCAAAGGTGCTTTCTGGGTTTTGGGTTTTTTATGTTTTCTTTACCTACTTACTTTTCCTTCAATATTCTCCTTACTATTCACAGCTTTCTTCAGGAGTATGACAAGCTTTTAAAAAACCTGCATCATAAGAAGGTGCCACTGGACAAGAGACACATAACTATGGATTTAAGCTGAAGGAGGGTAGATTTAGATGAGATTTCAGGAAAAACCTCTTCCCTGTGAGGGTGGTGAGGCCCTGGCACAGACTGCCTAGAGAAGCTGTGGCTGCTCCATCCCTGAAAATGTCCAAGGCCAGGTTGGATGGGGCTGTGAGCACCCTGGGATAGTGGAAGCTTTAAGGTTCTCCCCAACAAAAACCATTCTATGATTCCAATTCAACAACAGTTTCCAGAGATTGAACATATCATAAAAGCAGGGCTGATATCAGGGCTGGCTTAAGAGAGTGGAAAACTTTCTCTAGCCTCTTTTATGTTCTGTCTATCACAGAATTTTTATTTAAATATATATATATACACACATGTATGTAGGGGTGTGGTTTAGATATGAATCAGTTTGATCTGGAAATTTAAATAGGGCTCCTAACTGCTAAAGAAGTGAGGTTTTAAAAGGACTGTCTGGATCCTATGAGTTGAACAATGAACTTTCATATATCCTCAGGAAAATCTAGAACTCCCCAAGGAATATAAGTGATTGTCAATGTCTACATTTTGTTACATCCCTGACTGAAGGATTCAGGTGATCTGCTGCACTGCTCCTAGTTTGCACACACAAAACTTCGGAAGACTACTCCCTCAACTTCTTACTTTTAAAACTTGCAAGAAATTATAAATGAAGATGACAATATCTCTTCCTCAAAGGATTATATATTTCTCGTTAAACTTTAACTTCATTTAAAATCCATCCTTGATCCTCTTAAAGTATTTGCGTAAGTGAATGAGGGCTGTAAAACACGACTGAAGCTTTCCTCCTTGGGGAAGCAGCTTGACCAATTTACATATTTATTAAATATTTTATATTTTACCAGATTGTATGCACTTCAAAATGTCACATCTTATTTTTGGTCTGAGCACTGCATAACCATAATGGCTATTTTCAGTCCCAGAAGAGGAAAAAAAAATAATCTGCAACTCCTAATTTGACCACTTCTTAAGGACTTAAGTTTTTCTTATTTCTATGTTTTATACTGTTCTGCAAAATTTTAACTTTTACTGTTATGAAGTTTTACTAGTTCTGTGCAAATTAATCTCCTGTGTGGCTACATGACCAACCTCTCATTTTTCCTCTGGAATGAGATTCAGGTTTCTAAGCATCCCAACTGAACTTCTGAACCTGTTTGATGGTTATTTTAGCTTTAAAGAAAATAAACACAAGGCTGTTACAAACCAGAAATGTATATGAGAAAGTGCTTTCCCTTGTGGTACAAGGATCTATCAAAGCAGAGTTGATATTTCTGGTGTAATTCCTCCCCTCCCTCACCCTCACAGTTCAGCTGCCAGCACCTGGAGCAGAGACTTTTTCCTTTGTCAATGATGTACAAGACTAGGGTATGCACGATATATCATTGCAGGGGTTTCCTGTGGGCAGTTTTGAGTCTGGAGACTGAAAGGATTAAGGCTCCATCAGGATGCACAAGATGAGGGTACACGCCCAGTGCTGCTGCTGGATTCCTTTCCTCTGCACGTCCCCATTTCTGATGGAACCAGCCTCCTTCACAGAGTGCTTTGAGGTCTAGCTGCTGAGAAGAGAGTTTGAAAAAAACCAGTTTTATTTAGAAGCCACGGAGAATGTCCACTACTCTCTTTTCTGGCCACCTCTAAAATGCATGACAGAACTTTGAATCATAGAATAACAGAATCATAAAATCAAAGAGTCATAGAGTCATAGAGACATAGAATAGTTTGAGTTGGAAGAGATTTTCCAGATCATCTCATTCCAGCCCCCTGCCACAGGCAGGGAACCTTCCACTATCCCAGGTTGCTCCAAGCCCTGTCCAACCTGGCCTTGGACACTCCCAAGGATGGGGCAGCCACAGCTTCTCTGGGAAATCTGTGCCAGGGCCTCAGCACCTTCAAAAGGAAGAATTTCTCTCTATTATCTAATTTAAATTTACCTTTTTCCAGTTTAAAGCCATTCCCCTTCGTCCTTTCAGGCTATGTCATTGTTTAAAGTCCCTCTCCAGCTCTCTTGTAGCCCTTTAGGCACTGGAAGGGTCTCTAAGGTCTCCCTGGAGCCTTCTCTTCTCCAGACTGAACATCTCCAACATTCCCAACCTGTTTCCATGGCAGAGGAGTACCAGTCCTTGGATCAACCTTGTGTGTCTTCTCTGTACTCACTTCAACAGACCCACATCTTTCTTGTGTTGGGAGTCCCAGAACTGGGTGAAGTGTGTTATTATTATTTTAGGATACATTCTTTAGGGAAAAGGAAACAAAAACTAAAACCACAACACACCAATAAACAGATTTGTAGATGAAAATATCTGACAAAAGAACTTGCCAAGTTGTCCAAGTGATCACTTATTGTAATATCATATTGTCTTTTTCTACATTTGCAGGCAACTTTTTTTTGCATTATTCTTTCTGCAGAAGTCAGCAGTACTATCATAACTTTTGACCCCATTTTGATTTTTGCATTGCCCTGTTATGCCATTTCTTTCCTTTTCTTGATAAAATAAAGAGACCAAGTTGGTTTTTGAAGGAAATGCCAGGCAAGGGTTAGACCCCATAACTGTTCTTCAGCCTGGGTGAGGTAGGGAAAAATCTTTTTCAGAGTCATATCTTCCCTGGGGAGAGTCCACATTCTTCATCCTTTCCTTTTCATAGGTCCCCTGACAGCCTTATCAGTAAGAATTTTTTCCAGGTCACTGCACAATAAGCACAAAAGAAAGTCTTTAAGACTCTACTAGAAGGAGACCATGCTAAAAATAGTTCTGCATTCTAATTGCTGGACAGGAACTATCTGCTGACCAACAGTTGCTCCATCTGATCTGTGCCGTGTTGATCTCTTATTAAAATGTTAAAAATCTTATAGGAGTTAGGTAGGGATGTGAAAAAATTCCTGTGGGCTGATATCAGTGTCCATTCAGCCCAGGAGTGTGTCTTTAACAGAGGCAGATGTTATTTCAACACGTATTGGAGATTAAGCTCTATTATTTTTCTCGCATTATAACCTCACATTAAATTGATTATATTTCTTTTCCATAGATTTATAACCTTGTTATGGCTCATCTTTAACTACAGATGCTGCATGACTTTGACTGGAGCTGACATGCATATTTTAATGCCAGAGTTAGTCAGGTGTGGATACACACCCATAGCTTCTTCCTGCAATAAAGGTAAATTATATCCTAACTGGGCACAACTGGACACTCTCACATCAGAGCAAGTAAAAGAAAAGAGTATTTCAGCTGTTCCTTTCCATCACCCCTTAATTTTCTTCAAGCTGATATGATGTGTTGATCTTGGGAGATGGCAAAGGACAGGATGAAAATTTACATCCCTTTTGAGGGCGTGAAATAATGAAGTAATTTTTGCAACGAGGAGCCATGCAGGTACTTTAAGGGCCTTGTGAGTAGTTAGGAATGCTGTTTTTTAAATGCCATCTCTGTTTCCAAGTCAGAATAGAGAGAAGCACATCAGAAGGGGATATTGGCAAAGATCACCTGCTGGGCAGCACCTGTGTGGAAAGGCTTAGAGGAAAACTGCTGCCTTCCTGTTTGGAGGGGACACCACTGCTGTTACAAGGTTAAATTACCCAGTAATTGTGCTCTGCATCCTCCAAACACATCAAAAAGTTCTACCACGGAGATTTATTGTTTTGGCTTGTTGTTTTCTTTTGTTTTTTTTTTTTTTTTTTTTTTTTTTTTTTTTTTTTTTTTTTTTTGGGGTTTGGTGTGTTTTTTTGGTTTTTTTTTTGGCTTTTTTTTTTGTTTTTTTGTTTGCATTTTTTTGTGTGGGTTTTTTTTTTTTTTTGGTTTGTGTGCATTTTGGTTTTTTGTTTGGTTTTTTTTTTTTTCCTTGGCANTTTTTTTTGTTTTGTGGCATTTTGGTTTTTTTTTTTTTTTTTTTTTTTTCTCCTTGGCAGATCCAAAAGTATCTCTTCTTTTCCAACAAATCTGTCCTTTGCTGACACCATGCTTAGTAATTCTTCCCATGTAGTAGTTCCAACCCCAGCTATGGGCAGGGATGACCAGGTTGCTGAGGGCTTCATTTGACCCAATCCTTCATTGCTGTGGTGCTGACAAAATCATGGGCAGGATGTGGATAAATGGAATTTATGAATCTATGGGCTCCCCTCTCTGACAGAGGGAACAGCCTCAGTCTGTGACAGGCACCACAGCACTGCTAGAGTTAATGGAGTTTCCCCTGGTCTTGTCTGAGAGTTTTTCCCTTTGTATTTAATGCCAATAAAGGAGGTGTAAAGATGGATTTTCTTTAATTGCTGAGCACACAGAAAGCACAGTGTCTCTCAGTGAGCTGTCATTCACCTTGTCACTGTCCATAACATCCGAGTTGTGATCCTCCCTCGTGTTGCTATTGGCCCCCAACACTGAGAAAAAGGTGGGAATTTGGCTCTGATGGATTTTTTTATGGTTTACATACAAGATTCTCTGTGCCTCTTACTCAGAAGATCCTCAAAAAGTCCAGACCTACCAGCCCTTGCGTGGGGAGCTCTACTGATCTGTCTGAAAATCAGCATTTATTGAGTCACATTTGGATATTTGAGTCATCTCTGCAAGGCTGGCAGGTGGAACAGGGGATGCAATAGAAAAATCCTTCTGGAGCACCAGTAGGAAGAGAATCAGGAAAGCTGGAGAGTAGATAGGTAGATAGTTTACAAAGCATAGAATTATTGAGATTGGAAAAGATCTCCAGGATCATGGAGTCCAACCATTAACCCAACACTGTCAGGTCAATCATTTCTCAAGGCACCCCACTTACATGTTTTTTTTTAACATTTCCAGGTTGGTGATTCCATCTCTTGCCTGGACAGCCTGTTCCAATGCCTGACCACTCTTCCAGTGCAGAAATTTTTCCTGATATCCATTCAAAACCTTCCCTGGTTCAAATGAAGTCTGTTTCCTCATATTACCTGGGAGAAAAGACTGACTCCCCACCTGTCTATCACCTCCTCTCAGGTAATTGTAGTAATAGGAGTTGCAGCCATACCCAGAAGGGATGAAAATCAGTACAGGAGTAATATTGTACCACTTTGTACACCTGTGATGGGATTAATTTCAAAATGAGGGTGTTAAAAGTTTATTATTTCCACCAGCTGCTTCTTTAAAATAACTAAAAGATCTTGTGAACTTGACCCAGAGCTTACTTACTCTTAATACAAAAAACTCAGCACCATCATGTGGTTGATGGACCCAAAGTGCTGCCTTTACTGGAAATAACACAAAACTTTGCAACCTCAGGAATGATAAAGTGATCAGAGCAAGTACTTAAGGTTGTTGCTGTGATTCATGGCTCCCTCTTCATTTACAGCAGCAGAAACCTAACTCAGGTTTTAGATTTTACACAGCTGGCATTGAAACTGTTCTGACTAGCAGTGACCATGGGCTTTAAAAGCAGAAAAAGCAGAAAAAAGCCCACAGAGGTACAATATATCAATACTAAATTAAATTATAATCCTGAGTTAGGAGAGCATTTATACACTTGTGTGACAACAACCATGCTGAAATGCCAGAAAGAGGTGAATTAGGGCCTACTAAATTAATCTAAAAACTGTAAAAGCATGATCAGCATTAGTTAGGTAAACTATCTTCTCTACTCCCAGAAGCTTTATTTGATTTGGATTTCTCCCGCAGACAGCAGATTCCTCAGATTCTTTTCCTGACTGAGAGGTTTAATTAAACTTTGCCATGTTTTCCTTTAGAACAGGGACACATTTCCACCCAATGGTGGAAGTTACAAACTCCCCTGAGGTTCCTCAGGTATTCCTGGATGAATAATACAAAGAGAACTTGTATTTCCTTTGGCCCTGGAGAGCACATCAATCAAATGCCAATATATGACTTGATATTTCTTCTCACCCAACAGAAGGAGAGAAAAGGCTTTGATAAAGAGATCATTGTCTTCTGTATGAGGCCTCTGCAAACACCACCACCATGAAGTCAGAGGATTTAAACTGCATGAGCCATTTATCCAGCCTCATCACTGCCCTGATGAGCAAAAGAAACCTGTGAATATTAGAGGCAAAAATGTTCTTGCCTTAATAGCAGCTCTCAGGTTATATGGTGCTGTCTTGAGGTGCCCCCAGGCTAAGTCAGACTTCCTTCACAAACAACTCCTTACCAGATAAACTCTTTTGCCTGCTTCATTTTCTCTTTCTTTCAGGCAATGGAATAGAGATCAACAAAATGAGATTGGGAACTTGATCCTGTTACAGCTAGATTTCGGACAACTGTTTTTTCTAAGACTCTCCTTAAAGTAATCATAATATTCTTGAAAAATACAGTGCCCTGGTAGCTATTCTTACCTAGAATATTTTAAGGAACTAGTGTCAATTATTCCTGTGTATCTGTGTCTTTTTTTTTTTTTTTTAATCTAGGCTAAATCCAAAATTTGCATCCCAGTTTCATTGCAAGGAGTGCTTTTTGTGCCTGGAAAGGCCATGATGTGGAGGTGTTAATGCTCAGAAAATGTGCATGCAGGGCTTTTATGAGTGTGTGCTCAGAAAACTGGCCTCAGATATTCTCAGAGTGATTAATCTGTCTGCTCTTCTCAGTTTCTTTAGCAAATGTTCTGTGACACACTCGATTAAATCAGGTGATAAAACATCTTCCACTGGGATGTCTGACATGCTTGAAGTTAACCCCACATTGGAGAGTTTCTTCAGCTCATGGACCTGTTACAAATTCATGGTGCTGAGAATTTTTCTGTGGTAGGTGCAGGACCTCAGTATTTCTTTTTATGTGGCTCCTGGCATTTAGAGATGCACAAAAAAAACACCCCTAAAAATGAAACAGAAACCACCCCAAAGCAAAATATCCCCACAGTAGCATCACTAGGCCATGTATTTTAATCCTCAGTCTAGTTTGGCATTGTTTCTGCCAGAATATCCCCTGGTGCTGTGTCCAGATCAGTTTTAAATGCTTTAAGTGGTGATGTGTTCAGTGCTTCCATGGGACCATCATCATTCAGGCTGATAGATCAGTGTAATAGTGCCTAATGCCTGTCAGCATAAGCCTTGCTCTCAGTTTCTCAGCCTTATCTCTGCTGAAAAAAAAAAAAAAGAAGAAAAAAAAGAAAGTACTTATCCTTTTGCCTTGTTAGTGGTTGACAGAAAGTTAATTAGAGTGAGGAAAAAAAGTCTTTTTCCCCAGAAAGTTCAACCAGAAGTGGTTTTGACTGAGGAGTCAGACTAAAGAGTACTTTCAACACTCTCCACACAGGCAGAAGTGCTGAAGTTTCTGATATACGTATTTTTTGAAGGAAAGCTTCCCCTTCAATATTAAAATGTGCATGAAATTGCACATAGCATCTCGAGTCCCCCAGGAAAGCAGGACTCTGCAGAATCAGTCTTCACAGAGCAGCATGGCTGAGGCTCAGGTTATTTCATCTGCCTCTTCCAGCTGCTGAATTGCATTTTTGAACTCTACCTTCAACTCTAACCAGTTGGGTTGCGAGCTTCATGCTGACACTGCAAGTTGGTGGATGAAGGAGCTCAGTGTGACCTGGCCATGTGCACTTACAGACCAGAAAGCCAAAAGTGTCCTGAGCTGCACCCAAAGCAGGGTGGGCAGCAGCTGAGGGGGGATTCTGCCCCTCTGCTCTGCTCTGGTAAAGCCCCATCCAGCTCTGGGACTCCCAACACAGGAAGGATGCGGAATTGTTGGAGCAGGTCCAGAGAAGGGCCACAGAGACTCTCAGAGGGATGGAGCACCTCTCTGGAGACTGAGACAGCTGGGGTTGCTCATTAGTTGGTCATGCATGGAAAATGGATCCATTTTCATGAAATTATTGGAATTTTCATTAATTCATTTTCATTAATTTATCCTAACTTTATAAACTTGGAGCTTGCCCGTGCCACTCAGTACCTGGAATTATATCCCAGCAAGGGTACAGCAACAAGGTAATTTTCTTCTTGTCTATTTTTAAAGGTCCCAAATCGTTGTGTCCCAAATAGGGTTTTGTACTGGATACTTTCACCATAGGCATTTTCACGGAGCAGAACAGAGAGTACCTCCCTCTTAGGCACTACAACAACCCTGATGAAACAACACCTTCATTTCGGGGACCATGTACACCCTCACTGGAGATATTCCAGAGCTGTCTGGGCACAATCCTGTGCCCTGTGCTCTGGGATGGCCCTGCTTGAGCAGAGAGGGGGGACCAGATAACCCCACTGTGGTGCCTTTCAAGTTGTCCATTTTGTGATTCTGCAGTTGGGAACAGTTCTGCCAAACTGAAACAATGCAATGTGATAGGTGGGAAACAGGCAAAATTCCCATGAATTAGGAGAGTGTAAGAAGTCCTCATCACACAGAAGTGCCACCCCAGGGTACATTCAGAGGTGGTGCAGCAGTCCTGGGTTGCCTCTCACCCAGCAGCTTCCAGCTGCTTCCATTATTTGTGCCAAGGGGAAATGAGCTGCATCCCCTCCACTTTCTCCTGAGGAAGCCTGGATCACCTGTGGGAACAGGATATTTTTGACAAAGAGAGGAAAATGACTTATAAAATAAAAAATGTTGTGACAGGGACGTCAAAATGACAGCTAAAGACCTTCTCCTTGAAGTGGTCTAATGAAACCTCCATGCCTGATGTCACCTGAGGAAATGCCACTGGTACCTGCTCTGATTTTAGAGGCAGGGATTATTACCTTACAGACTCACTGTCACTCTACCCCAGTCTGGACTCAGCTGGGACCAAAAAGGACTGTTGGGGATTTTTTTTTCCCATTTTGAAATTTAAAGACTTCTTTTTAGCTCTTTGTCACTTTCCCAGACAGAAGGAATATTAAAGTAATTATAACATAAAGCTCTGAGCAAAAAATTTAGGTCAGCTCCTGATAAGCACCTGACAATAGGCTTGTTCCCTAATGGGTGGTGTTTGAAGAAGGTTTCCAGTAGGTTTTGTGAGTTTCAAATAAGATACTGGACAAATTTAGTACTGTGGATTATTTTCTGTGCTAGATTGGGAGGAGAATGCAGATTGGTGTGTGGATGAATAACCCAGATCCAACTGATGGCTTTCACTGGGAACCCAGAGACAGCCAAGGCACAAACACTGATATGTAGAAGTTCAGGATGAAAAAGAAGGACAAAAGAAGACTTCCTTTTCCAGGTGTTGTGGGTGGAGTAGGAGCTGCAGAAAAGTTCATTAAAGAAGCCCTGATGCTGAGTTGTGTAGAGAGGATTCCCTGGCTTTCTAAACTCCTTCCCAGAGAGAGGAGCCTGAGGGCAGCTGGACCTTGTCTTGGCCTCAGACTCTCAATGGTTTAAGCTTTGAAACTTTGCCTCATAGTTTTTAATGATGGCAGATCAGATAAATTTGTATAAAAATGAATTATCATGATAAATGATTAGACTGAAAGATCTCAATCAGAATTATTAATAACACAGTATGAAAGCTAAAACTAGTAGAATAGAGTATAATATAACACACTATATTAAAATAATTATATTAAAGCTAGAAAAAGAAAAAAATAGGTAGAGATTGATTTAACTCACCATATCAACACCTGTGGGCTGGTCTCTTTCTTTTCACTTTGAGAAGTATCCTTGGTAGGTGTCCTCAAAATCCAAGAGAAGTATCTCCACACACTCCAAGGAGGAATACCTAATAACCTACCTTAGATTAGAAGAATCTAAGAGGATGAAAGAGGACCAGACTTCAGTAGTCCAGAGGGTTTGACTGCCAGTCATGTGCCTCCAGATCAGTTATCTGCCAAACCTTTGCCTCTTTATCAGGATGTTCATTCAGGGTTTTGGCATTCATTCAAAATTTTAGCATGATCAACACCAAGCTCTGCTCATGGTGCCCCTTCTCAACCCACCCTGACAGATCTGCAAACAGGAATTGTCTGAGCTGCTTGACCACATTCCAGAGCATCCAGGGTGAAGCATCCTGATACCCCTGAGCAGGGCCAGGAGCTGGACCCGATGGTCCCTGTGGGCCCCTTCCAACTCAGGATATTCTGGGATTCTGGAGCTCTCTGCACATGACTGCCCCATTTTGGCACATGATTATTTGTCTCTTGGTCCCCATGCAGACAGACAAAGCTTGATGAAAGGTTTTTGTTCAAGCATTTTTTCTTACATTAAAAAACCACTTTTGTTGAAACATTGCAATTTTGAACTGTAAAAACAGATCAAACCCCAACACTATTTATTTTTATAAGGGTTGCTTCATTTTGCTAAATGATTTTAATCATTCTAATTTTGTCTCAAAATTATGTTTAACATAATTTCTTTTTCTGGATTAGCTGTAATATTCAATTTTGCAAATTGAAATGTTTGAAGGTTGAAGCAGTTTGGATGGGCAAATTAGAACATGTGGTAAATTTTGAAATTTTCTTTGACAAATGAAAACTGCTTTCTGAGAAGATGAAAATTTCCCAGAGGACAAAAATTCTATTTCCCAGACACCTCTGGAGGAGAACTCATGTGAAAATGACATCTTTCCCTGCACTGTAATAAAAAATGTCTCAAATGAGTGCTATTTATGACCAAGCCTACAAACTATGATTCTTTGAAAAGTATAAATAGTGTCAAACAAAAAAGTCTCTTATTTCCTTAAAAGTGGACAACTTACCTCCAAGTGTTTTGTGGGTTTTTTAATAGTTCTTTTTTTTTAAGAAAATTCCTTCTCTGATGTGAATTGAATAATCATTCCCCTGTATTTTGTTTAACTGTGTGAACTGATCATCAAATCATAGAAAGGTTTGTATTGGAAGGGACCTTCAAGATCATCTAGTTCCAATTTCCCTGGAATGGGCAGGGACACCGTCCACTAGACCAGACTACAAATTAATTTCACAAAAATGACCTTAGGTTAGATCATGGACCTAAGATTTGTCCAGTCTTGCAAATTTCTCTGGTGTGGGCCAGTAGTAGCAGCTCCAGTAGACCGTAGAACTGGAGATCTTAGAATCACAGCATGGTTTGGGTTGGAAAGGACCTTAAAGATCATCCAGTTGTACCCCCTGCCATGGGCAGGGATACCTTCCACTATCCCAGGTTGCTCCAAGCCCCATCCAACCTGGCCTTGGACACTTCCAGGGATGGGGCATCCACAGCTTCTCTGGGCAACCTGTGCCAGGGTCTCAGCACCTTCACAAAGCAGAATTTCATCCTAATATCCAATCTAAACATACGCTCTGTCACTTTGAAGCCATTTTCCCTTGTTCTGTTACTCCAGGACCTTGTAAATAGTCTCTCTCCATCTTTCCTGCCAGCTCCTTCAGGTACTGAAAGATGGTACTTAGGTTTCCCCAAAGCTTCTCTTCTCCAGGCTGGACAATCCCAATTTTCTCACTCTGTCTCCATAGCAGAGCTGATCCATCCCTCTGATCAACTTAGTGGCCTCCTCTGTAGCTGTTCCAACAGGTCCACATCCTTCCTGTGCTAGGCAGCCCAGAGCTGAATGAAAGCTTTTTAATCTTCTAGTGATAAAAGCTTTTTAATCTTCTAGCAACAACCAGTGACTTCCACCAAAGTTAAACTAAGAGAAGTTATGGAGATCAGCAAGAAACTCTGTATCTTCTTCCTTTCCCCAAGCTTCAATTGCTTTATTTCACTTTTTTACTCCCTTTTGGGGTGAAACACTTAGTGGAGAACATTTTCTTACCTTTATTGGTACAGCCCCACCATTTAAAGCTTCACTTGAGAGGGTGCCTAAGCACCTACTGAAGTCCCAGTTGTGTGCTCAGAGTGGAGCTCCTGCTCAGAGAAGGTTTCTCTAAGTGCTGCTCAAAACAGAGGGAGTGTTCATTACAATCTCTGAACTAAATACAAAGTCAAGAAGGGGTAATAATAAGAAAATAAGTGCAGAGACAATGTTTGTAGAGGAACAAGCAACAACTAAACTGCCCATGAATAAATTTAGGCTGGCAATTAGGAGAACATTCCTAATCATTAACACACTCATGCTCCAGAAACTGATTTTTGGTGGGAACAATGAGGTAAAAAGGAGCCAAAATGGGCTTCATGAAGCTTGATAAATATCTACAAGGGGTAAGGCGATACAGGCTTGCACTGAGAGAATTAGATTCTGCTACCCTGAGGGTCTCAGGAAACTGCCAGAAACTTCACACTAAAGCAACTCTTGAAGCAAATCAAGGTGGTGCAATGTGGTACCTCAGTGCTGAATGTGCATCAGGTGAACCAAATTTCAGTGCAGGTCTCACCGGTGACAAGGCACACGAGTTTACAACAGCTGAGGGTCCAATTCTACAACTCAGGAGATTACAGATCCAGTAACAAGTGCATTGAAGAAGAAATATGTGGAACATATTTTGAATCTTTATTGATCTGCAATGTTTCTGAATTCAGTGGCCAGTAGAAATAGTTCCTTATTGACAAACACAAAAGAAATCGAAGGTGGTGTCTTGCTCAACTGCACTTTCTTAGCTCTATATGAGAAACCTTTGAATGCCATAATTTACCTCCCAGGCTGGCTGTCTCTGATATCAATGTTTTTTTTGGTCAAGGACTTCCTTCTCCAGGTATGGGACAGGAAGGGAGAGAAAAGTGTCATTTGGCTTCATTTGTCATATGCCTTTAAGAATTGAACAAGGATTTTCAAAGCATAAAGATAAAACACTTGGGTTGGAGGTTTGCCTAATGACCTGTCAAAAATCAGCCCACTTCTGTTTTCTCATGCAGAGGAAACAATATAAGGATGGTTGCATGATTTCCATTAAGAGTAGAGTTTTCAAAGCTACAGAAGAATGGGCAGATTGAGTAAAATCTGTTCAGCTTGTTCCTTTGTCTCTGACAGCATCAGAGGAGCACAAGCTCTAAGGTCTTCCTTCTCCGGGAATAATATTCAGGTTTCATGGAACGTTGGAACAAGTCCAGAAGAGGCCACGAGGATGCTCAGAGGGCTGGAGCTCCTCTGCTATGGAGACAGGATGGGAGATTTGGGGGTGTTCAGCCTAGAGAGCATCTTCCAGTACCCAGAGAGGCTGCAAGGGAGGTGGAGAGGGGACTTTTCAGAAGGATGTGGAATGACAGGACAGGGGGGAATGGCTTCAAACTGACAGACAGTAGGTTTAGATTGGATATTAGGAAGAAATTCTTTACTCAGAGGGTGGTGAGGCCCTGGCACAGGTTGCCCAGAGAAGCTGTGGATGCCCCATTCCCTGGAAGTGTTCAAGGCCAGGTTGGATGGGGCTCTGAGCACCCTGGGAGAGTGGAAGGTGTCCCTGCCCATGGCAGGGGGTGGAACTAGATGGTCTTGAAGGTCCCTTCCAACCTAAACCATGCCATGATTCAATGACTTGCTGTATGGAGTGTGATTTCTATTGTGTATGTACTGCTTCAAAATTGATTTCATAAATCTTTTGCAGTGACATCCTATGTCAAGCCATTCCTTTGAAGAATGAGGTATGTCTGTAAAGAGGGCAGTGTCTGGTTAAATTAACACAGTACCCCAGTCCCAAACTCAATCTTTGACCTGAATTTCTCAGTGTGAATCTCCCAACAAAATTTTTTCTGCTCATTCACCATTAGAGAGTTTGTAAAGATTCATTTTTGTTATCCTTCAGAGAGTCATAGAATCATTAAGGTTGAAAACGACCTGCAAGATCATCAAGTCCAACTTTCAAAGTTTTATGTGTAACTTTCCTGGGGTCCAGATGTCTTAATGGTGCTGATTTAGATTCTTTACTTTTTCACAACCCATGTATTTGAATGTCTGGTCAAAGGGAGTATGGAGAGATTTTAGGAGCATCTGATCACACCGAGATCAAAGTGACTTGAGATCCATTATAAAATCTACCACGGAGGGTCCTGCCCCAAGTCACTTAATGAGCCTGAGGAAAAATCCTGCTGCAGGCCAGGGCTTTGTCCTCATTGCTGCAGCCTCTTTCTCTCCCATGAAAAATCATTTTGTTCAGGATTAGAACTAAATCCCAGGGTAATGTGGAATAAAGCTATCAGGATCACAAAATGAACACAACCTTTGCTTAAAATCAAAACCGTAGCAGGTTTTCCCAGAATGGAATTATTTTACAGACAAATACAGTACTGGATAAAACCTAGAATTCCCTGTAGCCTCCCTAGCTTAGTTTATATATAATTCCTCTGCTGATTATAGAATTAGCAAAAAATAAAAATATCTCCCTTCAATGCAGTGAGAGACTCAAATACTTGAATATACCTATCTCCAGGATAAAGTTTTAATTACCTTGAGTAAAAGCTGGAAGAAAGATGAAACTTGGGCACCTGTTACAGCTGGTAAGAAGGCAAAGAGGGACAGCATGTAGTAATTAAATCTTTATCACCCAGAAAGGAGCAGCCTGCAGCCTGTGGTGTCTTCCTGTGAATATCACCATGTTTATTTTTAAAACTGCTCCCTGCCAGCATGTCCCAAAGTTGTCCCATATACACAGCTGGCTGGGAAGAGGCAGGCTGGAGCTGGGAAAAGCAAAATCTAAAAGGAGAAGGGCAGGGGCTAGCAAAAAATTTAGCAGGAAAAGGGCTGGGATGAAGTCCAGCAATAGGTGACCTACATTTACAAATCTCTTTAAAAAAGCCAGATTTGGTGTCCCTCTCTTCTCTAGGTGCTGCCTTTACTTACTCAGTGCTTTTCAGTTCTTCCGGACATCTTGCTTTTCCAGATAAGGTGATAAAAATATGGATTTAGGGACTGAACCGCCCCAGAGGAGAAACAACATGGCCACAGCTGGTGAGTTGTGTAAATGGTAGAAAACTGGTCAGAGACCTTCAGCCACAAGTGTGAGGGATGCCAGTGGCAGCTCAGTGCTGCCTTGCCCAACCCACCCACGCCACCCCCAGAAATCACAGGGTTTTGGTTTGTTGGTGACCTTTGGCCATCCCAATCTCTCTGGTTTTCATTTGTAAAGAAAACCAAACTGTGGCAAATTATTGTGTTGATGTGTGTAAGGATAAGTGAACAGGCATCACATTTATTTAATCATTTATTCATTTATTTGTGCATGTGTGTCCATCCATCCTCAGATGTATGAAGTTATGTCTGTGTGTACACTGATGTGTGAAACTATTTATTAACTTAAAATCACTGCTGGGGAAGTCAATCAGCTGCAATAAATAACCAAATGCCTTAGGGCAAAGGGAGAGATTATTCCCTTCTGCCTGTATTTAGGTCTTCTCATGGAACCAAAACGTAACAAAGAGGGATTTGAGCTGCATAAAACTTTGATGCAGTCCCTACTCCATGTGACAGGTTGAACCAGAAACTTCCAGAAATCCCTCACAACTCAGGCTATTTGACTCTCTGTCTGGTTTTTGATCAATAAAATCTGTAATAATCACAAGAGGGACCCTCATGAGACTGTATGGGCTGGAGGGAGTGCAGAGTAACTCAGAGCTTCCTTGGAGAAAGATGCGCTCATGGCCTGAGCATTGGAATATCAGCCAAGCAATCAACTCCTTCCTTCCTTCCTTCCTGAATTCCTTCCTGAATTCCTTCCTGAATTCCTTCCTGAATTCCTTCCTGAATTCCTTCCTGAATTCCTTCCTGAATTCCTTCCTGAATTCCTTCCTGAATTCCTTCCTTCCCTCCCTCCCTCCCTCCCTCAAGTCCCAAGGCTTTGTTTAGATTCAAGCTGCACAAGGCACCACAAATGTCTGATAAAACTCTTCTGATAAAACTCTTCAGTGAGCTCTTTCCCCTCTCTAGTCTGGTCTAATCTTTTAGCTCACAGCTCCACCACAAGATGCCTGTGTTGGGTTTTGGTGGGATTTGGACAACCATTTCTTTATCTTCCTAACAGAGTGGTGAAATAGATTATTTTAGAATGTGTTTTAAAAAAACAATGGGCAATCTACAACCCAGTGGGGTTTTCTGCAATCCCGAGTGTACATGTCAAGAACTGAATATGTTTTTAAATGTAGCTATGTTGCTTCATTCTTTATCTTTCTCTCTGTGTGTTCTGCAGGGATTAGTCATGGATCCACAAAATGGATTTTCTCAGAAAAAATTTTTTCTGTGTCTTATTCTTTTGATACAACTTCAACATCTTTTTCAGTATAAATTTTTCTCCTCCTTCTCTCTGTACATTCGTGTGTCTGTGCTGTGGGTGTGTATAAATATGTACATATATTCTGGTTGGCTGGAAGTAGAAAAATTCATTCTCTTTAACAGTCATATCTCTGAGAAGCAGACTCACAGGAATACTTTTAAATACTAAATTAAAAGACTTTAACTGCTTGGCTTTTCCGGTCAGCTTCTCCTTAATTCTTTTTCTCTCTCACTCTTGCTCTTGCTCTTGCTCTCTCTCTCTCATTCTTACCCCTGTGCTGAGTTTTTTGCTTAATTAAAGGGAAAGGAAATAGTGACATCAAGTCAAGGACATAATCTTTTTCCAAACAGGCAAAGTCAGAGTTTAATCCTCCTGGCATAGTTCCATCCAGGAAAAGGAAAATTCCCTCCTAAAACATGAAGCTGAGTTAGGTCCTAATATAGCACCTGTTGAAGACTGAAAATCTTTCTTGCTGTTTCTGTGTTTTGGTTTGGTGCTGAATCCCTTTGTCTGTGGTAAAAATCTCTGGAGGCTGAGGATTGCCACAGCCAGAGGTTTTTGCTGAACTGTCTGCAGGACCTTGGGATCAGAGGGCACATTTCTGACTCAGGAGATAATTTCCCTTAAGTAGACTGATAAAATGCTCTATGATTCAGCTGCCCAGGGCAGGACCATAATCCTGTGTGGTTTCCTGACTTCAGGGTGAGAGACGGCTTTCATCACCATTTACTCATGCTGTCCTTCAGCACAACCTTTTTTTCATTTTAACACCCTGTGTTTTGATTCACGTTCTAATTTTCCCCATTCTGACTATAACTCACCTCAGCTGAGTCCAGCATCTTGCATAATATATCCATGGTAACTTCAAGGATATTCATATATTCACGTTCTTAGAGACCCCTTTTTGAAAATAATAGTTCATAAATAGTATGAAGTTCATAAAAAAATAGTTCATAAAACTATGAAGTTTTGCTTTTCACTGATGGCAGAGTAGATCTTCAAACCTACTTTAGATGTAGATCTTTTAATTGTTTACCATTAGACATGGTGCTGGCACTCTATGAAAGAGAAAACTGTGCAAATGAGGAGCAGAACTTCCAGCTTGAATCCCATGGAGGCAATCTGAAAAGACACGGGGAGATCTCCTCTCATCCTGTTCAACGTGAAGAGGATTCAGTTCCTGTGACTGGAATCAAAGATAACATCATGATGCACCTTATGTTCACAGGAAAACATTTTTCTCTGAAGTCTCATGGCCATTTTGCATTTGTGAATCATTCATTATAACATTTCATCCTAGAGGAAGTTTGTGCTATAAGCTGTCAACTCTATTTACCTCTAAACTCCTTGCTGCAAATTGTGGCAACCATAAGATGCCCATATACAACAAATGACAAATGACTGCAGTTGTTGCTCCGTGAAATGCAGCACATTATTCCTCATTCTTCCTATAGAAATCGCCTTTATTTGGCATATTGAAGGCTTCACCCAGGTGCACACTGGGAGCAGGTTTTGGAGTGTGGGTTGGCCTCAGGTGTGCAGTGGGGAGGCTGAATGGCAGGGAGGCTACAACAAACACTTCCCTGCACTAAAATGCAGCTATTTCCTGCCTGCAGTGTGGCAGCTGAGATCAGGGAGCAATTGTTTCCAGGCAGAGAAGTGTGGAACAGTGTCTCCAAATGAAATTATTGCTTGAGGAAAAGATTTCTTTGAGGCAGGATGGAATGTAATTACCCAAGTTGGACTTCTGCCAGGACAGTGATGTTTAAAACACTTCCAGCTCTTGTGGAAAGTGCCACAGGACCTTTAAATGACAGCAAAGGAATGGGCTTTGGAATTTATTTTATTTTTTTGTTTGAGTATCTCATCCAAAAGGCAGGATAATAAAATGAGAAAGAAAAAACTATCAAAGAAAGAGCTAATCTTTGCAAAGTGTTGGAATATGTAAATCCCACTTTGAAATGGTAATTTATTAACTTCTTTTTAAGATAAAAATGCAATTAGTTCATTCTTTCATTTCCCTCATCCCCCAAAAATGCACATATATTGTTATCATGTCTTTTGCTCCTGTGTCAAATCTGTATCATTTAATTTTGTTGCAGTGAAACTTGTGGATTTTATAAAAGGTTTTGGTGAGGGCTTTTTTCTTCCTTGTTTCAATCCTGACTGTAAATAAAAGAATACATTACTATATTCAGAAACAATTGCTGTCAAAATCTTCACTTTGTTGAATTTTATAAAAGCTATGGGCTATTTTTGTATTAGATGCCATATCAGTAAAGAATAATCAGAGAGTGAAAGGCACTTTTTATCATTCTCAGTTTATTCCCAGAAATACTCTCTTGAGCTCTGAAGGAAAAAAATATTATCTGTGATAGAATTGTAAGCTTGCCTTATTTTCCACTTGATCATTTTTTGGTAAGGGAATGAATGTAGCTGCATGTCTATCTATGCATCTCTATCCCCAGCACATGATTATTCCTGGCTAGGCAATCCAGCATAACTTTTCTGATTCCATGGCATTTTTATCACATTTAATTAAGATTATGTAAAGCTGGGTTTAACTGGCTGGTCATCTAAATTTGGGTAAGTACCTGTAAATGTCAAGCAAAATATAGAAATAAATAAATGTTAAATGAAAGAATTATTGTAGCTGTGGCAGACTTTATTTGATACCAGTGAACTCTGGATATGCCAGTGCATATTAATACACAAATTTGAATGTTCAAGGAGGTGTTCAGAGAATTCAAACAATTTTCTACCCTTAGGGACTTGAATTCCCATCTAGGTCTGATGAGAGAGCTGTTCTCACAAAGCTCTAGAATATCCCATGCTACTCCAGCTCTCACAGTCCTTGGCAGAGCTGCTTCATACTGCTTAAAATATTGAAATATGTACGAGTCTAAAAGAAAAAGAGTGAGAGGAGTCGCTTGTAAAGAATGAATAAGATTCTTTGGCAGTGAAAACAGGGAGGGTGGGATTCACCTCCTGTTTGTAGGTGCCTTTGGAGTAAATGCCTCCATCTGGATTATGTGGGAATCATAAAATTAGAGAATATTCTGAGTTGGAAGGGATCCACAAGGATCATCGAGTCTGACTCCTGGCTCTGCACAGGACAGCTCCAAAAATCCCAACATTTGGAGCTGCTTCTCCTCACTAGTGCTTTCAGCTCAATGCAAAGATAGATTTAGATGTTGTACATGGTGATGGAACTGAAGAAAAAATTAAAGCTGGAGATGTGTCTGTGGTCAGAAAGAAACCACTCATCAAGGTACAAGTTAAACATTTCTTCCCCTTCCTCTGGATGTGTTGTGTCATCTCATGAGCAAAGGAACCCATGGAAGATGGTTTAGGATGCACAACACCTCTCAGGAAGAAACCACACCTGGTTCGAGTCTGTAGAGTCTCTATTCCCTCAATTTCCCTCAATGAAATGCTCAGTGGAAAATCTGCACCTTCCAATCCATCCTGCTGCTGCTGGAAATTCATGAGCCTTCCAGCCTAACACATCATAATTGCCATTTCACTGGCAGGAGTTTTATCTTTCTGCGTGATCTCAGCATCTTGCTCGATTTCAGTGCTGTGCCTAAGGCAGCAGAAGGGGAATCTGGGGATGGAGTGTGCAGTGATGATCCCCCAAAGCAGGAGTGAATCAGCTCCACTCCAAGGGCTGTGTTTGTATTTCAGCAGTTCCCTCACTAAGGAGATGGATGCACGCTTCTGGAGCAAGGATACAAATCACTGATTATCCCTCCAGCACTGGTGAGGATGAAATCCTGGGATTTGGGCTCCCCATGCCCATGCCCAGCACTCCTGGTAACCATGGTGTCTGAATGTGTGCATCCAGAGCCCCTGACACGCTGCCTGCAGCACCAGCAGCCTCCCCAGTTAAGGATTTAAACACTTTTCATTAGCAAGTTTAGAGATTCTAAAGCCCTGTTACAGACATCTGCCACCCACACTGCGAGGGGAACAGCTGTACAGTGAGTGATTATAAAGCAGGAAGATGAAGTGGAATTTTATTGTCTCCATACCCTGAGCCCTAAAATCCCATCGAAACAATTATGTTTAATATGAAGCATTGCTGTTTCCTTCTGGGTGGGTGGGCTATTTGCTCCATCTCCCCATAGAGGTCAAAAATAACAATGCATGGCTCACTTTGTGCTTTGTTAAGATTACCTCACATTTCCATCACATTCAAAACAAAAAAATCCCATAGAATATTCATAATATTGTGCTATATAAAGCTCACCACGCAGGGGAGAGCTGAATTGTTATTGTATATTTTCGTTATTTAACAATTATCACCATGAGAGTTTCTGGAGCATAATTTTGTGGGGGGAAAAAAATGAAATAAAATAAGCAGCCACCTTCTTTCAAAGTTTGACTCTGCAGAGCTTTAATTCCAATCAGCTATAACAAAACTGATGACAGAAGGGGCTTTCAGCATGTTAATAGCATAGCAACATGCTGTGTGCACTTGCAAATCCATTTGCTCGGAGATACTTTGATCACTTAATGTTCTACATGCAAAAAGCAGTGTTTTCTGAAGGCAACACCCAGTGTGTGAAGCATCTATAAAAGAAAATAATCTCCCTCATTCCTCAGAAATTCTCCATTTGCCTGGCAGAATTTACAGTCATCAAGGGCTCCTGGAACCCAGAGTTTTGGAAGAATCACAGGTCACCACCACCCCTTGTGCATGAAAACTCAGCTTGTTGTTGCAACCACTGTAAAATATTTATTTTCAAACAAACGTGGAGTGTTAGAGGTCACCTGCTACCAGGGTGTCCAGAGCCCAGGTCCCCACAAAGTGAGGCCACAAAGCGACTACTGCTACATCAGGAAATAAAATTATTTATTAGTGTTAGGAAACAATGCTGGGCACTGGAATTTGCTGGTAAATATTTTTACAATAATCCCTGGCAGGATTTTCACCTGGGCACTGTCTTTACAATTCCTGTATGCTGATGGATAGCTGGCACAAGCACAAAACCCTTCCCAATAGTCAGTCTGGATGCAGCAACTTCAAATCCCAGTATAAAAAAGGTTTAGTTGTATAAACATACCTCATTTCTGGCCTCAGTGCTGGAAAAGGCTCTCAGATCTCTTTAATTTATTTGTGGAGATGTTGCCTTGTCATAAAAAATCTGTGATTACTGGTTTACATGCATGCAGGACACAGTTTTACCTCCAGCCTTTGGCACCAGGGTGTGCAAAGCCATTGCAGCTGGAGCTGGCACAAAGCAGAGGCACAAAACACTCCCCCAGTGACCAGGAGGGGCTGTAAAGTGGCTCTTTCCTGACAAAAGCCAGGCTTCAGCCATGGATGTTGGAAAGTGCTCTTCCTTTGGGGGCTGCTGCTCTGCATCTGACTGATGGGAGAGAGCAGCCAAGTGTGGGGGGACAGAGATGGGACGCTGAGCAGAGCAGCCTGGAGCTCAGGAAGGTGACAGAGCTTTTCTCCAGCTGCCTCCAGGGCTGGGATGATCTGTGGCTCAGTGCAGGGTCACCAACAGGAGCCTGTGCTCACCCTCACAGCCCTGAGGAGCTTCTCAGCCAGGTTTGTAAACTTGGGCTTAGTAATGGTAACGTGGGGGGAACCCAAAAAAGAGCTGACTTGTGTTGGACCAGCCTGAAGTGAAGTAAGTATAAATATTCAATTCTCAAGAAATGGAGACTTACATTAGCCCAAAGCAGGACTTTTACAGAAAATTTAAGCATTTAATTTTCGATGTGACACAGAAGGTTCAGTAGGTAGGGAGAGATCTCAGCAGTTCATCCTGTTAACAAAAAAAACAGGTTTTAAAGGGTGTTATTCTTTTGTTTTCCACTTCTATGGTCATATAACTGGTCAGAAGACTCATAATGTTCTTTATTTTCACAAAGAGAATCACACAATGGTTTGGATGGAAAGGAACTCAAAGATTTTTCAGTTCCAAGCCCTGTCATGGGCAGGGGCACCTTCCACTATGCCAGGTTTCTTCAAGCCCCATCCAACCTGGCCTTGAACACTTCCAGGGATCCAGGGGCAGCCACAGCTTCTCTGAGCAACCTGTGCCAGGGCCTCACCACCCTCATCATAAGAAATTTCTTCCTAATATCCAATCTAAATCTACCTTCTTCTGGCTTGAAGCCATTCCCCCTCGTGCTGTCACTGCATGTTCTTGTAAAAAGTCCCTCTCCAGCCTTTCAATAAAAATAATCATTAACAATAATATAATTAATAGGTAAAATCAGTCTAGATTTGTAGAACACCAAATAAATATAACATGTACAATATATCCTTTGCACAGCCTCAAAGCTGGGATATCTTAAATACCTCCTTGTTTCTTCTATATGGTGATGGGTAACACACTTCATCTGATTTGAGGTGTCTAAATCTAAGCTCCTATTTTAGTTATGAGTGATTTTATACCTTGATAAAGCATGCAGAACTGCTTAGGGAAACCAGGGATCTCTCTCTAGTCTCTGCTGATGAAGGGGGTGGACTTTAGTTGGCTGTCGGAGGATCCTGAGGAGGTTTGTGGGTATTGATGATTTTGCTGCAGACACCACATGTGAGAAACAGCCAGGGTCCTAAAAGTCTGCCCAGATGGCCACAGCTGGCTGAGATGGATTTTATAGAGACTAAAAGACCACTAATTCAGCACCAGCTTGGCTTTGCATAATGTGAGAACAGCAGACATCAGGGTGGCCCTCTGGGTGCAGCGCTCACAAACTTATCCCTGCCTGTGGCTGGTGATCCATACTGGGGGAAAAATGTGTGGAAAGCAAGATATGTTTAGAGTGTAACGTTTCTGCCCTGGTATAAAACTCCCAGCTGCTGCCTGCAAATGGCTGGGAAAATTGTGAAGATAATGATATCCTTCAGAAGATGGGGTTTAAGGGAGTCTATTTAGCTTGCCCTTCACCATACTTCCTTTTTTTTCATCCAGACATGGATATAAACGGATTATTGTCAGCCCAAAGATGCACAGTAACATATGTTGTGTCTTTGTTTAGAGGGGTAGTAACACTGAATGCTGGCAAAAAGTTTTAATGCTGAGAAAACTATGATTGTTCAGCCTGGAGAAGGCTCTGGGGTGCTGTTATTGTGATCTTTCAGGACCTGAATGGGAACAACAAAAAGGTTGAAGGGGCATTTTTGACATGGCAATAGAGTGATAAGACAAGGAGAAATGGCTTTAAGCTGAAGGAGGGTAGATGTAGATTGGATATTTGGAAGAAATTCTTCCCTGAGAGGGTGGTAAGGCCCTGGCACAGGTTGCCCCATCCTTGGAAGTGTCCAAGGCCAGGCTGGAGGTGGCTTGGAGCAACCTGGGATAGTGGAAGCTGTCCCTGCCCATGACAGAGGGTTGGAATGAGATGATCTTGAAAGTCCCCTCAAACCCAAACTGTCCTGTAATTCTATAATAAGGAGAAGTTCATGTGAGTGAGAGAAGATGGGGTGGATTTGAGGCAAGAAGAGGGTTGGTGGCTAACAAAGACAGACAAATATTTTGGATTTTATCCTTCCCCATCTTTCCTTCTGCTCCTAGAAATGCTCTTTCTTCAAAATCTCACTTCCACATTTGACATCACTTCCAGTGCTACAGGGACCTTCTTCATCAACAGATCTGTTATAAAATATAAAAATATGTCTGTTTGTTGAGTCATTTTACACAGACACTTTGATTTGTTGGTCTTTCATCGAGCTGACTTCTGAAATCAGAAATATATGGCCTTAAATGCTAGGATTATTGACTGAGTGCATGGGGTTGGAGGCAGGTGCAGAGTTGCACCTGAGTGTTTGCTCTTGTCAGCTTAAGTTCAGTGTCTCTGGGTAAAATGTGCCCAATACTGTATTTGCTTCTTACTTTGTGCAACAGTGTTAAAGAAAACAGTCAATACTTCAGCAAATAGTGGGGAAGGTTTGCAGTCCGTGTAATGTGTCCCATTGGAAGAAGAAACGGGTTCCATCCTTCACTCTGAGAGTTTAAACAGCAGATCTACACTTTGGGTAGATAGTATTTCAGTTCAACATAATTATCTGAATTTTGCTATCATTACAGGCATAGTCAGGTTGCTGTTGTGTTGGGTGCAATACTGACAAACAAGGAGAAAAGAAGTAGCCTGTGCCAAGAAGATTATTTCCAAATGTGTTTTCACTATTGGAAATCACATTCTCAGTTGTTTCCATCCAATCAGAGGACACAGGTAATGCCATGTTAAATGTGCTGCTGATAAAAACAAATATCTGATTCTATCCCAGCTGGTCACATGAGCCTGAGATGTCACTCTCAGCAAAACTCCACAGATAGTTACACCACTGCAGCACATAGAGCATGAAAAGTCTCTGAATTATTTATAACAACTGGGTCAGCTTCTCAGCAGGAGAAAACTGGCAGAGCTAATTAACTGATATCCCCTAACTGATCCTCCAGCCTGTATTTGAGGAATAACTCCAAATAATTCACAGAAGTCAGGAGATGCTTTGCCTGCCACAGACTGTTCTGGTCTCGAGCTTGCAGGAGGAGCACATGGCGGGATGTACAGAACAAGTTTTTTGAGTGGTTTGTAACCAAAATGTGCATGTGTGATTCTGGAGGACAATGGGATACATTCCATTTTCCTTCCTTGCCCCACTAGAGAATAAACCTCAAGTGCTGAAATAAAGGCCGTATTTTATGGCGAGTATAGCGTGGGGGTCATTAGCTTTCCCATTCAGCTTCATCAGATGGCTACACAGCAGGATGCATTCCAAATTTATTTGATAGCTTGTCAATAAGCAGCTGCCTTTTAATAGCTCTTAACTTCATGGACTTGAAAAACAAAATGCCTCATGCTCACATTAAACCAAGTGGTCCATCACAGGGATCTCAGCTTTTTCTGGCGTAGAAGGCAAAGCAGAAAATGACCTCTGACTGCAGCTTTCACTGTAATTTTGTGAACACTCATCACCAGGGAACAGAATCAGAGAGAGCTGCTGGGCTGGGAATTACAGTGAGGAGAAGAAGGGTGAATCCTGCTGGCTGTAGCTAGGGAGGGATGCAGGAAGGACATCAGCAGGGAGCAGGGGCAGCAATGGGGACTCCAAAGTGTCCCCTCTCTAAGTAGGGACAAGAGGGTAAAGTGATGAGCTTGTCAGAGGTAATTCTAATTAGCAGTCAGCTGATCTTAAAGCTGCTTCTGCTTGGCCACCTCCTGCATACTCTGGAAATGCTTAAGGGTGATCAATACTAAGTATTTCAAGGGAGGATGGGGAAACTGCACTGTATCCACCCCATCTACAGGTAGGAAAGTCAATTCTGCAGGTAGTGCTGGGCTGATTATCACAGGCCTCTTATCAGCTGGAAACTGATGACCAAGGATCAATCCTTGTGAGACCAAAACTCAGAATCTCATCAGTTTGTTATAGAAGGGCCAAACACTTGCAGACCAGTGCTAGTACAAGGCACCTTTGTAAGATGTACTGCTTGCAGGCACTTCTCAGTATTAAATTGCTTCCCTTTATTGTCCCTCCAGTCTCTAGATTCTTTGAAGACACAAACTTCTACCATTATGCAATAAAAAACCCCTCTGCATTGATTTTTTTTTTCTCCTTATTTTACCCCCAGAAGAACCTGAGAGATTTGCCCATCTGTGTGATTGTCCAGTCTCTGTCATCAGAGTTTGTACCGTCCTCATACATCCGTGGAGAAGAAGCAACACTTAATTGTGTCACCTAAAAACTGTGGAAGTTCAGCAGCATAATTTCATTCAGTGTTGCTTGGTCCTACAGGGAAGGCAGGGACACCATCCTCTGGATTAAGATCCTCAGAGGCCTGTCCAACCTGGCCTTGAACATTTCCAGGGATGAAAAGCTCACAAACACTCTGGGTAAGTTCCCTCTACCCAAATGTGCTTGGCCAGATTTCCTCCATCCCAGTGATGTAGCTTCCTCCATCTGCAAAGACACCAAGTCCTGCAAAAGCCATTTGCAATCAGCCAGAAGGGAATACATGGTGACAAATCTGTGATCTTCAAATGCAGATCACGTCCCCTTCCAGTGGTCTCCAAAGAATCCCTTATTTGCTCCAGAGCTGCAACCCCAGAGACAGTATGGCATGACCTGGTGGTGTGGGGCTGAGGGAGGCCTTGGCAGGTGCAGAAGTGAAGAAATAAACATGAGGGTGGAGTTCAGGATACAGATGAAATCAGAGGAGGGGAATTACCAAGATCTTGTAAAATGGTCAGTGAGTATTCTTTTTGTTCCCGCTAAATCTTCACCTAAGATTATACAGATTGTGTTTTCCTTCTGAGCTGTCCCTCACCCCAATCTCATTCTGCTTATTCTTTCTTGTTATACTGTGAACTTTTATTAGCCTCTTAAACTGACCTGGAATAGTCTTTAGCTGAGAGTCTAAACTTATTCCTACCTATGGATTTATTTGTGGCTGTATTTTGTACCTTCCAAAGCATCAGTAAATAAAACTCATGTTCAAAACTAAGTCTGCTGTCTCCCTGCTTTGGTCAACTCTCTTTCCAGTCCTTGAGACATACAAAGAAACAAGAACTCTCTTGTTCTGTCACCAGGGTTAATTTAACTTTTAATTCTAATGGAATGATGGAAGAGGGATGATATTGAGTGAGTAGGCACAAACAAAAGAGCAACCATTGCAATTATTAACTGCAATTTATACCATGCCCTACCCTTCTGGGAGGCTAAAACCTAAGCCAGGTACCAGATATCCATTGTGAAATGGGGTTAAAAGTCCTTTTTTCTTGAAATCAAGCTCATGACTCCTTCAGCTGAACTGGCTGGAGGAAATTTAGAAATATACTCATTAAATTTCGATATAGAAGTGGGTGTTGACCATGGTTTTTTTACCTCTACATTGTGACACAGGCAACACAGGGAGGCATCGTTGAGCTACAAAGTGGAGTCCTCATAAGGCCCTGCCAAAGGGAAAAGGATCATGTCAATATTTATTAGACTTTCCAGCAGCTTGTTAAGTCAGTAGGAGAGCTGAATCCCAAACAACCTCCAATTAGATTTAGTTTCAAAGTGAAGGCTTCTTCCTTAACTATCCAACAGGGAAATGTCACTGGCACTGCTGTGGGCTTCTTTCTTACCTCTTTCTTACCTCTTTCTTAACTCTTTATTATCTGGCATTTTCCTTTTGGTCAAGGTTTGGATGGTGCTGGTAGAGGGAGCATTGCTCCCCAGAAATGGACAATGTTGGGCAGACATTTATGAAGTGATTGTTTAAAATGCCCCTGTTATTTACATAGTTTTGGCAAAAGATAATGCTTGTGTTAAAAATGAGCAGAATGAGGGTAGATGTAGATTAGGTATTAGGAAGAAATTCCTTATTATGAGGGTGGTGAGGCCCTGGCACAGATTCCCAGAGAAGCTGTGGCTGCCCCATCCCTGGAAGTGTCCAAGGCCAGGTTGGATGGAGCTTGGAGCAAACTGGGATAGTGGAAGGTGTCCCTGCCCATGGTAGGGGGTTTGGACCTGAATGATTTTTAAGATCCCTTCCAACCCAAACCATTCTGTGATTCCATGAAAATCTCTTCTCCCAAAGAGGAAGAGCAACTTCTCCATAGATGGAGATGGGTCTCGTGGTTGCAAAAATTCTTACAACAGCACCTTCAGCTGATTCACTCAGAGTGAATGAGCCTAAAGGCAGCCAAAATGTCCCTGTTTTTGAGGATAACTGAAGTGCAATCCAGAAAGGTTTAATAAGAATTCCTTTTCTGGTCCTATAAGGGGCAAAACATCTTTCCTGGAGGTGAATTTGTACTGCATGATGGAGGAGTGGAGCAGGTCTGGAAGGAAGGAAGGAAAGAAGGAAGGAAGGAAGGAAGGAAGGAAGGAAGGAAGGAACGAACTGGTGTGGTACATTTCCTTTCTTCAGCACTTCAGAAATTTGGAGGCAAATGTGAGATGTATCAAGCCCCTCTTCCCAGCTTGCAGCTGGGATGGGACAGGGATCATGACCCAAATTCATTTATTTTGGAGACCACTGTAGACTAATTGCAAAGGAAAGAGTTGTGGAAAACAGGAGTGATGAAAGCAGCTGCTCCATGAAGATTTACCCCCAGGGAGAGCTTTAGTGTGAAAAGTTCCCACTTTGCTAAAGAACCTGGCAGAAATAACACTTTTCCTCTGAGTATGAGAGAGGTAACCTGGGCTTCCCTGGGGAAAACAATAAAATAAAAGCATTAATTCAGATCAGCAGCCGTTTCCTCTGGTCCTGTGGATCTTGTCACTGGATCCTTATTAAGTGCACATCAATAGTCAAAGATATTCCAACGAGAATTCCATGACTCACTGCCTGAAGAAATAATACTGTCATCAAAACTGCCTAGATTTGTGCCCCTACCTATTTTTTTCCCCATGGGAATTTAGCCCTAAGTTGCTTTTGAAAGGAAAATTCAGCCATTTCAGCCAGGTGACCTTGCATTGCCATGAGGAACTGTTTACAGAGTGGGCACTCCAGTCCCTCACACTAAACACAGACCAGGGATCTGTATTCAAACTCCTCTTTTGTGGCCTTTCATTTACATTCCTGTATCAAAGCCACTACTGCAGAAAAGAGTAAAAACCTATATTTCTCTTTCAATGCCCCCATTTTGCAATTCAAGACAGTTTTACTTTACCCCAGGAGCAAGTATTTAAAACCAGATTGAAAACCATTTGTTTGAAGTGTTCTTGTGGAGATTGGTTTACTCTGTTCCATTTCTGGGAGCACAAATACAGAATATAATCCACCTGGGAAGAGAAGATTTCTATTGATAGCTTTATTTAGCAGTCCCTTTTGCAAAAAACTACTTCTTTTACAAATCAGGTTATGTTCTTTCATGAAGTCTCCAGTTGATATGCTCAAAATTCTCCATGTGTAAATAAAACAAACCAGGGATTTTTACTTCCTCATGCTCTGCATATTTCCCTTTTTCACCTCTGGCCTTTTCTTGCCTACAAATGTGATTATTGGAAAAGCCTTATTTAAGTACACTATTTCCTTGTAATAGTAAGGTTATTTTTTAAGAGGAAATTTCCACATAATATCATGTTCAGAGCAAAGAAGTTACTGTATTTCCTCCCCTTTGGGCAGTGATTTGTGAAGAGAGATGAATAAGGAAAAGTAGTATGACATAAGTCTTTCTGGAAAGAAAAAGAACAGGCCTGTAATCCTGGTACCAATCTAGTAAATCTGAATTCAATTTAGCAGTTCCAGATATTGCCTGTGGGAAACATCAGGTTGAATTTTAGCTGCCTGATAGAGTGAAAACCCAGATTACCTCTCTCTAAGGTTATTTTAGCCTAAGTTAAGATTTTTTTCCCATTCCTGATAGTGTTCATGACCTGTGAAAATTCATCTCTGTCATGACAAAACAGAATAGAGCAAATAACAGAGCTTTGCCAGCTTTTAGCCAGGGTCTAATCATTTTTCCTACTATCACCTTCTACTTTTGGTACATTTATTTCCTCTCCAGGATTTTTGTCCCACCTTTCACTACTGATTTCCCTGAAATATTATAGAGCCTGGTAACTTCTCTTTCATTCTCAGTCTGCATCCCTTGCATCCCCAAGGGCTTGCTGCAGCTTGAGATGGACTGACTACAACCCTCAGAGCACTGACAAAACACAACTGGAGTAATTTGAAAGTTGGCTAAGGTCTAGATTAGTCAATATTTTATTCCAAGATAGACTCAAGGTACCCTGATGTAAAAGCTGGGACAGAGGAGCAGCAGAACAGATAATGAGGAAAGCAGCTGAGTTGCAAAACACCTGAAGGTCCCAGAACTAAACCAGCAGTGAAATTGTTCAAAGAATCACAGCCCCCCACTCTATCAAGCTACAAATTTACAAAAATAAATATTGAATTATACCCACAATATGTTTGTGCTGGGGTTTCACAGAATGGTTTGGGTTGGAAGGAACCTTAAAGGAATCCAGTTCCACATCCCTGCCATGGGCAGGGACACCTTTCACTATCCCAGGTTGCTCCAAGCCTTGTCCAACCTGGCCTGGACACTTGCAGGGATGGGGCAGCCACAGCTTCTCTGGGCAATCTGTTCCAGAGCCTCACCACCCTCACAGGAAAAAGATTTCTCTTTAATATTTAATCTAAACCTGCTCTCTTCTCTTTAAAGCCTTTCTCCTGGTCCCATTACTACATGACTTCGTAAAAAGTCCCCCTGCAGAATTCTTGTAGCCCCCCTCTGGTTTTTAATCAGGTGATTTATGTTGTTGGAGGTGTTTAATCAGAGTATGATGCTATTAATTATCTTCAATGCTGTAAAGTTTATCACTCCAGTTTGAAAGGAGCAGAGAACCTGTCCCAGCTCAGCAGCATAATTCTGCAAAGCCAGGCTTGAGCCTCCTTCCCCATGGAGACCAGGAGTTAGCAAAATTAATCGTTTTATTTTTCCAATTGGCCACGGCTGTGCCAAGTTTTCAGCATGGTGAGTGACCACTCCTCTAGGCTACAGCACAGGGACACAGGAGGAGACCACCTGGAGAGCAACACACTGAATGGATCTGCAGTAGATGATTATAATTTGCTATTTACTCAGCACTATAAATAGCATGACATTTTTCAGTAGGTAGCAGAGCAATAATCAAAAGAGCAATTATCAGCTCCCCACTCTGAGCTATTGTAGCTCGTGCTGATACAATGCAAAATTATGTTCATCTATTTATTTTTTTGTTGTTCTGACAAATGTGTGACCCCAGTTCAAAGCATCCTCTGGTGTCTGATTCACCATGTGCTGTTGGCCTGTGGGATTTCTGTTCCAGTGTGCATGAAGGGGGTGCCAGCCCTGGGGACCTGCTGTGCACATGTAGTGAAAGACTGAATAACTCACCTGAGACCTGATCTGGGAGCAGAGAACAGAGGCAACAATCAGAGGGAAAACTAACAGCAACCACAGCGTGTTTTTCTCTGATGTGTGCAGGTGAGGTTTGAAATGTTGAGTGAGTCCAGTGAGGGTTTTTTGCCATGCTTTAGTGTGATAGAAATACTTAACATAGGCAGATGTAGACATTGATGATTTGTGTGCTGCTCATGTACATGGAAACAATTATTACCTGGGTTTCTACCTATGTAGGATTGTGTAATAATGGAGAGGATCCACCCTGAATGTGGATTTTCACTCCCAGGGCAGCTGGATTGTCCCATGGGCCACCCTGCAACAGCAAACTGGTGACATTTGTGAAAGAGCCCCAGGGCTTTACTGAGGTGGTCCCAAAGACCAGAAGTTCAGGCACATAATGGATGCCAGTGATGCATCAAACACTTGGGGACCAGAGCTCACGTGAGTCACAGCCAAGGTAAAACCCAACAATGCCATGCAGATGCCACTTTCCATCCCAGATTTGTGCCTGTTGCTGTTTACATCTTTATTTGGGGGAGATAACTCTCCCTCCACACTTGAAAAGCAGTTTCTTTAGGCTTCAAAATTCTTCACTCTTATGAAACTCAAAAAAATTGACACAAGGAGCTTGGCAGTACATTTTAAATCTTTTGTCTCCAGATAAACATTGACTTCTCATCGTTCCCTGGTCTCCATCTCTACTCATTTGTCTTTATTAACTACTCAGTCTATTAAATTCCCAGGACTGTAACCTTCTTTTCAACTGATGATTGTAGAGCATCTTGCACAAAGACTTTGTCTCAAGGTTGGGATTCTGAGTAAGTGCAGATAATTTCTCTTGTTTATTTTACCAGCAACATAAGGGATAAAAAAGGATTTGCCTCAAGACATTTATTAGCAGTGAACTTTGCTCATGATAGAGTTCCTCACCCCTTCTCCACAGCAGACATTTATTGGTAAATTCCAAACGTTCCAGATAAATGAATTAACATTACAGTGGAACTGTTTCCAGTTCTGATCTTGCCAGCAAAGAGGGAAGCTCTGCATCTTTCCTGATGGTTGATTTACTGTTGGAGGTAACTTGGAAATAATATTTTCTTTTTTCCTCTTCAAGATGTGTCAGTGAAATAATTCCCTGAATTCATCATTTTATGGGGGAAAAAAATGGCTTTTTTGGCATCAAATAATAAAAGTTGGTGTAAAGTGTTTTTATATGGATATTTTCAGTGAAGCTTATCTCATTTAAGAGATTTCTGCTGAGCCATCCAATATGGATATCTGAGTCTGTAAAATTCTATCTTGGGATATCCCTGCCTTCCATCTCTAATTCTGGAGAGGGAGAGAGAAATATTTGGCCACAGAGACCTTTAGAGACATGGAATTGTTGAGGTTGGAAAATCCCTCTAAGATTATCAAGTCCACTTGATCATCAAGCACTGCCAAGCTGCCATTAAACCATGTCCCTAAGTGCAACCTAAACACTTCTTTAAAACCCTTCAGGGGCTGTGACTCCACCACTGCTCTCAGGCAGCTCTTCAATCAATCTCCTTTATTTTTTTCCTTCATCTTGCTGCTTTTCCTCACTGAGTAAATTGAGCTGAAGATTGTCTGATCAGAGCAGGCTCAGAAGCGCTAAGCCCATTCTGCTCATGGCAAAAAGATTCCAAAATCCACAACAAATCTCTTGGGATAAAGGCCCAGAACCTTAAGTAAATGTGGTTCTGGCAATGAAATAATTAGATTTATAATGGGATTTTTAAAGGAATATTTAGAAATAACAATATTTGATTGTTTCTTTCTACTTGATTTTCTCAGCTTTTTTTCTGTAACAAATAAGAAGACTCTTAAAGATTCAAGTGTTTTGTAATTGAGAAATTGTCATTAATTTTGTGGGGATAAGATCACAAAAATGGTAGTTCAGAGGATGAGGTTCCAGTTCTGTTTTACTTTTGAGGTACTGAGCATTTGGCTTGATTTCCTTTGCTTTGACAGGGGTTTCTTGCTGATGAGGTGACTGCTTATGTGACTGACTTCAGGTATCAATCTGATTAATGTTCAAAATTAAAAAATTGCAGCTTTTCAGCCCTGTGCCTCAGGCTTAAATTCAGAGTCAGCATTAAAAGAGAGATGATCAGAAAGCTGGGAGAAGATGCTGCACACCTAATTGTAACATTAACCAGTGAAATATTAGCAAATTTATTGGGCTTTTTCTACTTGAAAAAAAAAATTTAAAGGAAGTTCATTATGCTTTGTAATCCTGCTTAAATATTCATCATGTTGTTAATGAACCACATTCATTTTTAAAATGCTCAACCTGAGACGTCGTCTAGCATGATTTGATAATAATATAATTTCTGTATGAGCGTAAAAGGGACAAGAACAGTAAAAATAATTGTATCTCTAAACACCCTAACCAGTTTTCTCCTGACTAATGAGCAGCTGTTTTTCATTAGCAGCATGGTTTTATCTCTTGCCTATCAACCTGCACAGCTGGGCATATTAGAAATAGCTCAGTGCACTGTGGAATGTATGTTTCCTAAACTGCAGAAACAAATGAGAAGGAGGTACTGGAGCTTTTTTCTTTTTTTAAAAAAAAAAAGGTTTGGAGCTGATTTCTTTCACACTATTATTCACCATTGTGTCATATCTGGAGGCTTGATGTGGGAATGGGATATTACTGCTCTGCCTGCTGTAGAATTGCAGAAAATAGTTCATACCTTGCAGAACTTGTGCTACAATGAGCAGAGATTGAGTCACAGGGAGCTGAAACCTTTTGCTCGAGGTCATGAAGCAAGGAAGGAGCAACAGCTAAAGTAGAAATTGTTTCATCTGCCTTTTCCAGCCCTCTAACTTGTCCCCTACACTGTATCAGACAGGAATCCAGCTGGAAGATGAACAGTGGGAGAGTTTGGGTTTGAATGGTGCAAAATAAAGCAGCGCCTGATCCTAAATATTTCTTTGTGATCTTGCAACTGTCAAGGCAGTTGCAACTTCAGGCCAATAGATACCAACTCAGTCAGATTTTTGAACAGTTCTCTAGTCTTGAAAACTACAGAAATAAAGCCTAAGGCAAGCTGAAGATGAGGAAAAAAAAATTTTTTTGAAACAAAAAAAGTTAAGAGAGCATAGAATCATTAAGGTTGGGAAAGACTTCCAAGATCAACAAGCCCAACCCTTGGTCAAATTCCATGTGTCCACTAAACCGTATTGCAAAGTGTCTGCTTGGTTTGTTTTAGTTTTGGTGTTGTTGTTTTTTTTTTGTTTTGTTTTTTTTTGGTTTTTTTTTTTTTTTTAACACTCATAGGAAGATCCTCCATCACTGTTATTTATTTCATTTATATTTATTTATTTGAGAATCACAGAGTGTGTTGGATGAACTTTAAAGACAATGCAGTTCCACCCACCTGCCATGGGCAGGGACACCTTCCACTATCCCAGGTTGCTCCAAGCTCTGTCCAGCCTGGCCTGGAACACTTCCAGGAATGGGACAGCCATCAAAGCAGATGTTTTGCATTGAATGAAGTGGAATAAATGCAAACAAAGTCACCTCATGTCAGTGTGGATGTGATTCTTCTGCAGATCACAACATTATGGGGAATCACTGGGACTCAGAAATTTAGATTAAAGAACTAATGCTTTGTTTAGAAGGAACCTCTGAGTATTTCTAGTCATATTTAAAATAGGATTGTAGCCAATACCAAGTGTGGAGTCAGATGTAGGCAGGGAGGGAGCCTTCCCTGTCCTTCCTGCAGAATAAGGTACCTTTACTTTTAATGGCAGTGACAAAGCGAGGCATTATTGTGCAGTATTTGGGTCCAGAAGAAATACATGTCATCCCCCCCATTAAAATAAAAAATAATCTCTTCTTAGCAGGCCCTAGTGCTGGCTGCTTGTTTATTGCAGCTCAATGTGTGAAGTTAAGGTCTCACTATTTACTTAAGCATCACTTGGTATTTCTATCTTTAAAGATAAGTGCAATTAATGAAAACCTTGAAATAGGTCTTGTACTTTCACTCAGAAGTATAATGTACATGTCTCCCTGCATACCCCCCTAGTGTAGGAAAGCAATCAAAATCCTATTATGCTGACTTAACTACCTGCTGCCAGCTTTGTTGACCTTGTTTGTTTGGAAATTAAAAGGCAGGTCATGGCAGAGCTGAACTGCACAACCTGGTAGCACAGAGACACAGAACAGAGGTGCTCTGCTTATTTGCAGGGTGTCAGGCAGATTACACCACACTTAGCCACCAATTTTGGATGGGAGCAGAGTTTGAAACTGGCTTCTCCCAAATGCAAAAATCTTATATTTTTGTGTGCTTTGAAAGAACAATTTGATTTTGTTTTGTTTTGTTTTCCTGTTTTTCCAAAGAACTTGTGAAGCTGGGTTTCTGCTGGGCTTTATTAGCACCCACTGGTGTATTTATAGATGCATAAATACACATTCTGCTGCTGGATGGCAACAGCTAAAGCAGCTGCCACACTTCCACTATCAGGAGAGAAATGCACACAGCTCCTTGAAACACTGGCACCCAAAAAGTCACAATACTGTCTTGAGAATGAGCAACTGATGTAGAAAGAAGATTTAAGGAAGTAATTTATCATGGTAAAGCAGGATAGTTAAGAGCATCCATAAATTACCCTGAAATAAGAAATTATCTTTATTTTGTGGGAAAGAAAGAAGAGGTTGCATTGATTTATAGCAAAGAATCCACAGTGTCTCCTGAGAGGAAATTGATATCCTAGGGTGGACCAAGTATTAGTTTGAGATAGAAAGAAAAGAAATTTGGGTCTGTATTGGTTAACCCTTCACTCACCTTGTCTTGTGCCATTTCCCTTTGGGTAGGACACATGGATTGGTGTAGGCCAGCACAACTTTTCAGGGGTATTGCTCAGAGACCTTCCTGGCCCATCCCTGTCCCAGGACCCTAATCCTAACCCTAACCCCAAACCTGGCTAAAACCTTGCCTAAAATCCACCAGTCCCTACAGGAGATTAATTTGACTGAAGTGGCACAGGATAAAGCAAAGAGGAAAAGCAGATTGTATAATTATACCCTTTCTCCTCCTTTTTTAGATTTAACATTTTGTTTGCCATACAGCAACAGGAGCCCTTTATGCAGAAGACTTATGCAAGCCAAAATTCCTCCCAAGACCACTGTAAATGATTTTCTGTCCATCTGTCCTTTGCTCTCCCCAGTCACATTCATCCAACTAAATGTGGAATTCAATAAGTGAGTTGGAATCTGGTTCCCTTTTCCATGGAATCATAGAATAATTGAGGCTGGAAAAGACCTTTAGGATCATCCTATCCAATTGTCACTCATGTTCACCATTGAACCATGTCCTCAAGTGCTGCCTCCACATGTTTTTGGAACAATTTTTGTCAGAGAGGTGCAATGACTTGCAATTCATCCTGGTTTAAAGCCATTGTGCAAAGGAGTTCAGCTGAACTTCACCCTGAAAGGGCAGATTTCTCTCTGTTGCTTTATAAAATGAATCAGGGATGACTGGGTTGAGTGTAAATATCTGTATATATTCATACATATATGTATATATAAAAGTAAAACCATCCTGTTTGGTTTAAGTGGAGGGGAGGAAGGTGGCTCATACCTAAAGATAGAGGGAGGGAAATGAAGCAATACATAACAGAATTAAATCTTTCTGGAAGAGCAGTTTCTCCTAAAAATCTCAAATGATATTTTCCAACTGAGACTCAGAAGACTGGCTAAATCCTCCTTGTAACTCCCACGCTCGTTTTTCTTTTAGATGAATAAAACTTTCAGTACAGGAAAAACTCAATGATTAAAAATTACAAATGTACTGAATATGCAGCACTTTGATGCAAACATCTTTGCAGTAAAAGGCCAGGTGTTATATTAAACAGTGTTTTTATCTGATCCCTATGGAAATATTCCCTCTGGAAATGTGGCAAATCTTTCATTTTAAAGGAATCTGCGAATTCTGGGGCATTACACAGTTGCAAAAAGTACATTCAAATGCTAATACAGCTTTGGATAAAGCTGTGGAATTGCCTCCTGCTTGACAAGTTTACATGGAGAGGAATTTTCTTCCGATTTTTCAGAATTCCTGACAATAGCTGAGTACAAAACCTGAAACTTCAGCACGGGTTGGCTTTGTCCAATGATATTTGGTTGGAGATGATGTCAGCTCAATCTTGGCTGGAAGAATTGATCATATATATATATGGGGTCTGAAACTGCCAATTAATCTGTTCATTATTAGAGATAATTCTATCTTTTTGCTTCTACCACATATGCATTTTATAGCTATACCTACCAGAAGAACTATTGCCTCAAGCAACAACATGAATGGTCCATAAAAGATCTTCCTATTTGAATTACATTAAAAAGCAGAGTTATTTATAATCTCTTCTTATGACATGTTGCCTGTATGGCTTGCTTAGCTTCAGAGAAATTAAATTTTCTTGCCTTATTTTCTTTTACTTTTCTCTGTTTTCCCTCCTTTCTCTTGTCAGTAATTCAAAGCTAAGACTGGCAGAGAAGGGAGAATGAGGCAAAGGAAAGCTCAGTGCCTTGGTTCTGTCTTTTGAAAAGTTTGCCCTAAGCAGGACCATTTTTCTTACTTGCTCTCTTTGGGTTTTGCTCCCCTCTATTTCTTGTCACTAAAAATGATCAAAATTCAGCAGGCATGATGGATCTGATTTAAGCATCAGCTGTGAAGCTGGAACTGATTGCAAAATCATGAAAACCTGGCTGGGGACTGACCTGTCACCATCAGGGAGGCTCTGACCTCCAGACTGTGACAAACATTTGGAGGGAGATCACATTTTTGAGTAATTAGTCAGAGAGGTCACTGCTGAAACCCCTCCTCATCAGTCCTGCTTTGCACTTGTCTGTCTGATTCCCCATCAGAGCTGATCAAAATGTAAAATTAGTGACATCCAGCCAGTGACATTCAAAGGGAGACCACAGCAGCCAAAATCAGCCAGGCTGTAAATCACAGAATCATAGAATGGTTTGGGTTGGAAGGGACCTTAAAGATCATCTCATTCCAACCCACTGCCATGGGAAGAGACACTTTCCACCATCCCAGGTTGCTCAGGGTTCCTGAAGTGTTTTTAATTAGCAAGAAGCTCTTTAAATAACAGAACCTCTTTAAATAAAGAGGTTCAATCACCTCCTCATACATGCAAATAGAGGGGAGATATGCATGTTAAATAAGAGAAACACCTCTTCTCTTTAGTTGAATGCGATAGTAGTTTGCTATTAAAGTTTAACTAAATAAGGTGTTTTTAAGGATTTTTCTTTAAATTTATTAAAATAAGAAAAAGCTATAAAGCTCTGGTTTTGTTTTTTGTTTTTGGGTTTTTTTGTTTTAATATGTGGGTGTTTGGGGCTTTCTTTTTTTCTTTTGGATTTTTTTGTTGTTCATTTGGAGATTCTCTGGAATATTTTTTCTTCTGAAGCATCTGAAAACCTCTGGTCTTGCTGCTTTCTGAAGTCAGTCACTCAGAGGGAGATCCAGGCTTTTGAAAAGTCTGGTTTTCCTCAGCAGTTCTTATCTCCAACTCCCAAACTGAGGCACAGACTCTGCAATCACACAGATTGCAAGGGAAGGTGAAGCACTGACTGATCCAGTGGAGAGACTGCTGCTCCTGGTGCAGATGTGTACACATTGTCAGCTTTATTCCTGGGTATGTTCATAAAGGCTTGCACATGCTTTTTAACTAAAACCTCACACGGGTGGAACTTGTCTGCTTTTAACAGTATTTTAGCAGGCTTAAAAAAAATTAATTCAGTTTTACTCTTGGAAGTGAAGTGACAGATGGTAAAAGAGCAGGAGGGTTAGCAGGAAGAATATTGTGGGAGTCTGTGCAGATATAAATACTTAGCTAATAAATAAGGTGGAGGTATTAATGCCTGTGAATATATATATAAATATACACTACAAAACCTGGATGCAAACTTGTTAATATCTCTCTTCTTTTTAATAATGATTCCTAAATCTAGCAAAGCACTTTCTGAGAGTGTATTTGATGGAGGAATCACTGTGTGTTGCCATGGTGTTAGGTTTTCTTTTTCAGAGTGGAACCACACATTTAAAAAAGAAACCTTTACCTTGTTGCTATGCAAACACGACTTGGTGTTATTACATCCCCAGAAAGCAGAACAACAATATTGCAAGAAAGTCAATATTCTGATAAGATAAATGCTCCCTCTCTTTGCTCTTTCAGTCAAATGCAATGCTGCACTAATACTTAAATCTGATGAACTCTCTGGAGGCCAAGCTTCAAAATTTCCAGTGTGCTTGTCATTTCTGTATAAAAATTACCCACTAATATCCTACCCACAGCTCTATTCAGACCCAAACTCCACCCTCATGATATAAAGGTTTGCTCCCAAGCAGCAAAATTTAGTTCAGGCTTGATAAGATTTTGTTCCAAGTGATTGGGAAGCATCTCTTGCTAAGAAGGGATCAAAGGTCTTTTTTTAAGTGTAGCGTTTATACCACTCTATGCTACAGCTGCCTATTGAATTCTACAAGCAGTGATGTGGCTGCTGCCATATCCATCACCTCGGGCTTCCTCTTCCATCCAATGGAATGGATGCAGTGCCAGGTAGCAGCTGGTTCTGTCTCAGTCCTGATTCCCTTTTTCCACAGCGCAGTTCTGCTGAAGGATAAAATCATTGATACCAGCTCGGGCAGCTTTTCCACTAGAAAGGTACAAGAGATTCATAACCATAGAATCACCACAGAATTATTTGGGTTAGAAAGGATCTTAAAGATCATCCAGTTCTAACCCCCTGCCATGGGCAGGAACACCTTCCACCATCCCAGGTTGCTCCAAGCTCCATCCAACCTGGCCTTGGACACTCCAGGGATTGGGCAGCCACAGCTTCTCTGGGAATCTGTGCCAGGGCCTCACCACCCTCAGAGGGAAGAATTTACTCATAACATCTAATCTAAAATTGACCTCTTTCAGTTTAAAGTCACTTCCCCTTGTCCTATCACTACCCATTTACTCCATAATTCTCTGTCCGTGGTGTGGGGAGGTGGGTGGCTGTTCCAGCCCCTGGGTTGGGAGATCACTGGCTGAACAAAGACTGTTTAAGCAGATATAATTGGACCCCATCCTCATTTGGTCTCAGTTACATTATTGCACCTTTAAGCTTGTCCAGATGAGAAAATTGTTTACCCTGCAGATTGGTTCAAACTCTTAATTACCAGAAATGTAGAATGGCAGCAAACGTGCAGTACCCATACAAAGAAATCAATTTACCACAGATACAGGAAAACAGTTCCAAACATGATCATGGGACAGTGCTTCCAGCAACCTTTTGTAACCAGAATACAATGGAAACTGGAGCATTTCTTCCTTTTCCCCTTATAACATAAAGGGCTGTGTCATACTATCATTGTGGTAATCCAGCACAATGTGTCTGCCAGGGCAGACTGTCACAAAATGTGCCACCAATTAGCCCAGACACTAATTACATTTTTCCTCTTGCTTTGCACAGGATCTATAACAAGGCCATGAAGAGAAACATCCCACCCTGGTTTAGGAGTTAGTGAAAGCAGTGAATGAGATTGGCTCCGTAGACAATCTCCTTTGATTTACTTCATTAACCAATGAACTAATTAGATTTCTTGCTCCTCAAAACACTTTCTGAGAGTCTTATTTTGGCAGTTACAAAGTCTGACATGAATTTTTCGGTGCATCTTTAACCCATTTAATAATGGATTAACATTGAAGGGGCTGATAAGAATAATTAGTGCTTAAATGAAAAATATTTAGAAAAAGCTAATCAGCTCTAAAACTTTAAAGCTTGTGTTTCATCCAATTCTTATTTTTTTACCTGCAGGGTAAATGTTTTCACTTAGAGGTGTTTATTTCTTTTTCACATTCCTCTGAATTTCTGTTCAAACACATCATCAGGTTGTTGGGCTGCTTATCTGAGTTTAAGTGGCAGCTGCTTTCCTAGAATAAAAAGATTGCAAGAATTAGAAATTGAACTTAAACCTCTGAACTTCTCAGTGTCTAGATCAACTCTCTTTTCAAACAGGCTGCATCTTGCCAGTCCTCAAATTACCTACTCATTAAAATGGTACTTCCAGGAACAGCATGCCAAGGACTATCCCTTCTGGTAATTTCATGCTAGAAAGATGTTCTTGGAGGTCATTGCTGAGAGAACTCAGAGATTCTGAATTTGAGACAAGAGCATCAATTTCTCCCAGCTGAAAGCAAGGACAGGACACAGCTTTGATGTGTCTGGAAAGGCTCGTCCAGCCCTGAAGCCAAAACTCTCACTCCGGGAACTTTGTATTTACAGGGATTCAGAAGAGAGGCCTCAAAATGCAGACAGTGCCCTCCATCCCAGCTGAGCACTGGTGGAGAGGGAATTCACTGCAGGATATATGGTGGCATTTAACCCAAGACATTTTACTGTCTTGTTTTTTCCCTGTTAGGACATTTACAGTGGTCAAGACATCAAGCAGATGTCTTGAGGCAAGCTCTGTCTCCAGAACTGGCAAACCTTTCCAAAGACACCTCCTTCAAATCCAACCCCAACATGATCATGAGGCAAAGAGGTTTTTATTCACATTGCTCCAGGTGGTATCTACTTCTTTGGTGAATATACAATACACAACACTTCTCTTTTTTTTTTTCTGTTTTTCTGTGCCTGAAGAGTTCTGGAGTCACTTTTCCTGCCTGCATTTGAACTAAATTAACTGTCTGTAGATAATGAACACCAGAACACAGCTGGTTTGGTGTATGCTATGCATAGCAGTCAGAGGAAGAAAAATAGCATTTGAATGCATTTTTACAGTCATCCATATATTAATCTCTCTGATAATTTCTGCACAACATTCTTGTAATATTCTGCAAAGGCCATTCCCTTGCTTTGCTTCTCTTCCTACAAGGAGCCTGTCCTGAGCAATTTCCTTTCACAAAGAATACAAGATGCATTAAGTCTTGGATAGTTTCCTAAACTGAAATCATCTATCCAGAGAAACTGTGAAATAAAATTTCTCTTTATCTATTTTTAATAAACAATTTAGAACTTTCATCTGGGCTGCCTATAAATTCAAGATTTAATTTCATGGTCTCGATTCCCCAGACTTACTGGAAGATGAACAATTATCACTGCTTTCTAAGTTCATTTCTTTCTTCAGGACAAGTTCTTTTGGTGGCTGTTTCTCTTGGGCCATTCTCTCTGTTTGCCCTAAATCATCAATCTCATATTGGCTCTATGAAATAGTAGGTGGGTTTAGGGTAAAGATCAGTAAAAGAAAACAAAAGCAAATGCTCTGAAACTCATTTCTAACTCTGTGTCATTGACAACAAACCTCTTTGAGCAGGTCCCAGCAAAATTTCTCTGTAAAGAAGAAATACCTCAATGCACAGAAAATCTCCAAGTATGGTGAACAGAGTATGGGCTCAGCAATTTCTTGAGCTTTTTTAAAACAATAACTAAATAAATGTAATTTTGATCAAATCAGATGAATAACAATAAAATAATTACTTTTGAAGTTCTTTTAGGGATTCCCTAAAAGCCAGTTCAGTCAGGTTTTCCTCTACAGATTTCTTTTGTGCCACACCAGCACTTCTAATTATTGTAGCCATTTCTATCGGGTGATGCTTTTCATTTTTTAATCACTTTAATCATCCAGTTGAACCCTCTTGCCCAGAGTAGAACAGAAATACCACCCAGCAATTAACAGGTTTACCCTTTCTGTGGGAAGGCTGGAGCAAAAAGATCCTGATATTCTTGAAACCTGTATTTCAGCACTGTGGATAGCAAATACCTATCAGTGGTGATCAACCCATTAATGAACAGAAAGAATTTTGGCACTGCCTGCATCTGATAGCTGAAGATCACTGCAGCTGTGTTTTTAAAAATCCTCCAAACCTGTCAAATGAGACCCTTTGCTCCAGGCAAAAGGACCCTGCACTCCCTGCAGCTGTCTTCCTCTTTAAGAAGAATTTTTCTGCCTGGAATGTGGAAGGAGATCACTGGATAAGCAGAGCTACATTTTGAGGAGCAGGTTTTAGTGCTGTGCCTCTATTTACACGGCCCTGTGACCAGGCACAGTGATTCACAGTGCTAGTGTGAGAATGTAATATCACAGGATTGCTGCTGCAGATAAAGAGAGCTCCCATCCCCAGTCTGCTCTATCAGACACAGTGAACTCAAATGCCCCAGCTCTTCATCCTACTAAACCTTCCTCATGCTGACTGCTAAGAGATCACATCAATCCTGCTTTTAGTGCTGTCACACATGTAACCATCTGGCATCAGGACAAGTGCCAAAACATGACTTGCATATTTGCTGGATTAGGGGACAGACGTGTTTGACTGCGAGCTGAGCCAAATTTTTGTGATATGCACAAATATTGCTCCTCCCCACAGCTTGGAGAACACAAGTTTTCACAGAGCTTGTTAACTCCAGTCCTCATCCCCTGCATCCTGCCCCTGCTCTGAGCCATAAAAAGTCTTTATGTTTGGCAGGTCAGTAAAAAACAGAGCATCATCCTGTTTATTTTATAGCTAACTTCATTAGCAAGAAACAGCAAGGACTGAAATACAGGGCTGTAAAAGCCCAGCCTAGGTTTGTAACGAAATGTTATTCAAGTAATTAGTCCACTTAAACTTTCTAATGCAGTCTCTTGGTTTCCAAAGTGCTAAAATGCTTTTTAATGGCTTTTCCATGGTTTTTCATTGGTTTGGCATCCTGGCTTTTGGCATGAATGAACAGGCCATATCTTAATATCTCTGTTCTTTGTGCCAGGATCTCAGATGGTACATGTTGACATGACACCCATGGAGCCAGTTGAAATATGTCACTTTTCACAGCTGAACCTTGTCATGCTTTTCATTAACAAGTCTCAAAGAACTCAGGATTGTACTTCCAGTTCAGTCTTCATTTTTTTCCTAACAATAGGAAAAAAAAAATCAACTAAGGACGTAGGTTCATAACTTTACAGTGAATTGCTTTGCACTTGTGTTATGCAGTTCCTCTTCTTGTGCTTAACAGACCTGAAACTTTGGTCTCTTGGGGCTCCACCTGCAGAGCTGCCTCCAGCTCTGGGGTCCCAGCACAGGAGGGACATAGAGATGTTGGAATGAGCCCAGAGGAGACCACCAGGATGATCAGAGGGATGGAGAAACTCTGCTGTGAGGAAAAGCTGAAAGAATTTGGATTGTTCAGCCTGGAGAAGAGAAGGTTTTGGGTTGACCTGATTGTGGCCTTCCAGGACATGAAGAGCGCCTGTAAGAAAGGTGAAGAGGGACTATTTACAAGCACATGTAGTGACAGGACAGGAGGGAATGGCTCCAAATGGAAAGAGAGTAGGTGTAGATTGGATATTGGGATGAAATTGTTTACTCAGAGGGTGGTGAGGCCATGGAACAGGCTGTGCAGAGAAGTTGTGGTGGTTCCATCCCTGGAAGGACTCAAGGCCAGGTTGGATGGAACTCTGAGCAGTCTGGTCTAGTGGAAGTTGTCCCTGCCCATGGCAGGGGTGGAACTGAATGATCTTGAAGAATATTGGACTCGGTTAGAGCATGTATGCTAAACATTCTGAGGACTACTTTCATATTAGAAACTGTAATCCTAGCTTTCTTCTGAGTTTGTTTGAGTTGCTAATGAATTAAAGGATAACTTATTTGACAATTTTTTCTCCCTGATTTTCTTATGCTGTTTACTCAAAACTGGACAGAAAATGATTTCCTATCTGTTGGGGAAGGGTGAAAAAAACAACAAAGCAAAGGCATTTCAAAACATTTTATTTTTAATCGGATTGAATCTCATGGCAATCGTATGCAAAGCTTGATAAGAAATGTTAATGTAGCCTAGACAACTTTCCCAGAAAGAGAACTAATCAGATAAAAGTTTTCTGTATCAGAAAAAACACTTAAAAGTGTTCAAAGCAACCTTCATAGCTTTTGAAAAAGTATGTGTAACTTTTAGACAAAAATTTGTGAACAGTTTGCATGGGATTCATGTCACTTAACTTCACCAATGAGGACAATAAGTCTCTAGGATAAACTGAATTCTCCTTCCAGAACAGAACATTATCACTGCCATCATGCTAGTTTGGAGACATGAGCAAGACAGCATTTGTAAGGAGAAGTAATATTTTTATTCGTTTTACACAGTTGGAAAAACCTAAACACATCGTTCACTTGCTCGCATTTCAGATCTGAAACTGAAGATGGAGAAGAAAATGCACTTCTAGTGGGTGATTCATCCCTTCTTAAGATAGATTGGGTGACTCACCCTCTGTAGGTGCCTATTCATCTCTATTGACCAGAGAAGGATTCTGGCTGACAAGTAACAGTAAACACCTAACTTTGAGACAGAAAGAAAAATAGAATAGATGATATGGGCTCCACCTTGCAGTTATAAGGGTTTCTCATATGAACTTCAGTCTTCCTTCCATTTTTTTGCATTCATTTAGGTGCAGGTTCTGAGTATAATTACAATTCTTATTTTTGAGATACTGACAACCCACACATTGTCCTGTGAAGACCAGTCAGAAACATTTTGTTGTTCAGAATGACTAAATTATCTATCCCCAGGAAGGCATTTTTGGTCTCTAAATAATTCAGAGCACTCCTGGCAAACAGATCTAGGAAACTTCAGGGATTACAATGTCTCACATTAATATCTGGTTGATTTTATTTGATGAAGAAATAACATAGTTATTGGTGCAGAACGTTGTAGAAAAAACATCCAGCAACTGCTGAATATGTTTTCTCTGTCTCTCTGAAGTTATCAATATATTATCCCATTTTTTCCATACGACATAAGACAGACAAACACCTTTCCTTTTTTGGTCTCCCACTGTGATTAACAGTGAATTTTAATAACAAGTTTAATTAAAGGTCAGTACTTGCTGGAGACCATTTCTAAATCATTCTGGTAAAGGACAAGTGTTCATAAAGGGTAAATAAATACATCAGTGTGCATGAAATGCCAAACTGCAGACCTCTGTGTGTGAGGTATGGCCACCCAAGACTGAGTGGTAAGGTGGGATTTATTGTAAGAAATAGTATCAGTTGTTCATTTAGTTGGGCTAGAGACAGAAATTGATTAATTTTCTCTCTCTGGTGGCGTTGGGCCTTCTGTAAAGAGGAAGATCAGGAGGAAGAGCCCTCTAGCAAGGCCAAGAAAGAGCAACACAGCTCTCAAAAGAGACCAAAAACATCTGCCAGGCACGTTTCCCACAGGCATCTTTAACAAACCAGATGTGGCTTCCAGAGGCAGATCAGGCTGAATTGACTCAGGAGAGACTGGATATTGAAATACAGTCCTTGAAACTGAGACATTTCAATCTTACCTCTATTAAATTATGGGGCTTTTTTTCCCCAACACCCATGACCATTTATGCCCCTGGTTGATGAGTGAACACTGACAACAGCCACATCCTGTGAAGTTTCAGCAGTTCTTTCACAAGATGCTAGGTAGGTAATTGCCTTACACTGCTTCAGGTCCCTTCCAGGCCTCTTTGCCTACTCTGGATGTGCACAACAGAGACAAAGACAGAAGCCTGGGGAGATGACTTCACTCTGGACGAGACTGAAGACTGGATTGCATTTGCATAGATGCCACTGGAGGGGAGAGAGGCCAAAGCAGAGCAGCCAGAGTTCTGTTTCTCGTCATCTCTCATGAAAGTCAAATATCTCCACTCTTCCAAGCATGCTTCCTGGTGTGCATTCCCTCCAGCTGATGAGGTTCATCCACCCTGACTAATGGACCTGCTGAGAGAAGCCAAATGCTGAAGAGCATTATGTGGCTCACTGGAGAGCCAAGACTGGCATGCTCTGCTCATCCTGGACCCATTTGTAATTTGCTTAATTCTGTGAATGCTGTGGGTAACTGCCAGGTGATTGCTAAAGGTACACATATATTAGAGGCTGGCAAGGGTAAGGATGAAAAATTTGTGAAAATGTAGTTAGTTTTTGCCTTGTGTTCTTTATCATTATATAATTTGCTACTAGTGACTAGGTACCCTGACAATCGTTTTTTTGTTGTTTTTTTTTCTTTTTTTTTAACATTTTCCCACCCTTTCCAGCAAGTTATTAAACTCTGAAATGGCTGAGTTTTGCTTCTTGTGTGAATTTCCATACAGTTTAGACTGTGTGCTTTGCCAGGTGTTGCAGAGGCAAGCAAATCTCCAGGGAAGTTATGCAAATGGTGGGATGCAGAGCGTGGCTGGGAGCACACGGCTGTGTGGATACAGCTCTGGCCCTGGACTCAGCAGGGTATTAGTCCTAACCTTGCTTTCTCTCTGCTCTGTGATAATTGGCACATCACTCCAGGCTGTCCTCTGTACCCAAAGCTGTAGATTGTAAAGTATATATTTGTCTAAGCTGTCTCCAATCTCTTCATCTTATTTTCACAGAATCACAGAATCACAGAATCACAGAATCACAGAATCACGGAATCACAAAATCCCAAAGTTGGAAGAGACCTTCAAGATCATTGAGTCCAACCCATGCCTTAACACCTCAACTAAACCAAGGCATCAAGTGCCACATCCAGTCTGTTTTTAAACACATTCAGGGATGGTGACTCCACCACCTCCCCGGGCAGACCATTCCAGAACTTTATCACCCTTTCTGTAAAAAAACTTTTCTCTAATATCCAACCTATATTTCCCTTGGCACAGCTTGAGACTGTGTCCTCTGGTTCTGTCAGTTGCTGCCTGGTGAAAGAGACCAACCCCACTGACTACAACCACCTTTCAGGGAGTTGTACAGAATGATAAGGTCACCCCGAGTCTCCTTTTCTCCAGGCTAAACAATCCCAGCTCCCTCAGTGGCTCCTCACAGGGTTTGTGTTCCCAGCCCCCCACCAGCCTCGTTGCCTCCTCTGGATGAGCTCAAGCATCCCAACGTCCTTCCCAAACTGAGGGGCCAGAACTGGACACAGCACTCGAGGTGTGCCCTCACCAGTGCCGAGCACAGGGGTAGGATGACCTCCCTGCTCCTGCTGGCCACACCATTCCTGATCCAGGCCAGGAGCCATTGGCCCTCTTGGCCACCAGGACACACTGCTGGCTCGTGTTCAGCCGGCTGTTGGCCAGTACCCCCAGGTCCCTTTCTGCCTGGGCACTGTCCAGCCACACAGTACCCAGCCTGTAATGCTGCAGGGGGTTGTTGTGGCCAAATCCTCTTTTATTCAGTAGTTTCATGTCTTTTCCCCTTTTCATTATAAATACTGCCCTCCTAGCACCACCCAAATCAGTGTAATATTTTCTGCACTCTCCACAGGCACTCAGTACATCCTCTTTCTCCTGCAAGGGCCATATGAGTGGCCATGGCCTACTTGTGCCTTCTCCCTTAGGCCTCATCCTAAAAATTAGGGACAGGATGAATCGATTTGTTCCACTCATGACCTTCTTTTCCACAAATTTCAACCTTTTCAGGCTGGGAGTCCTCTTTACTGTGTATAGTTACCAAGTCTTGCAGAGATTAGTTTTTTTTATGTAAGTGAAAAGTCTCATAAGATAGCTCATCTCAAGCTTCATTTAGATAAAATTGGAGAGTTTGAGAGTTGGATCCTTTGCTGGAGAAACTTAACCTTTCTCCTACTACACCCATTTATCCTTTTTCTATTTACTCACTTAACACTATCAAAATTCCCACTTTCTCTGTGAAAACTGGGGATGTATGGGAATATAAGGCAAGCGATGACAAAAAAAAAAAAATAGATAAAAGGGAAAAAATTAAGAAAATCAAGCCTTCTAGGTTTCATGTCCTCCAGATTAACTTTCACTTTTGAATAAATTCATGAAAAATCAATACCTACAATTAAATTTCCAAAGACCAGTCTTAAATTCTCTCTGGCTCCTTTCAGAGACTCCCCAAAACTGTGCATTTCAATTCGTATCTGGACAGAAAGTCCAGATCTCATGGACAGGTACAGAGTCCTGCCTAACAGACGTGCTTCTCAAAGTTCATTAAGCTGAGGGCAAAGCCTCCACCTGTGGACAAAGTCTGATTACCAGAATTCACTGACCTGTCCTTTACCCATCCATCATCACAATGAAGGCACAGCTCAAATGTGTTTTGGAGCCAGTGAAATACCAACCCCACTCATGACTTTGATCCTAAACATCAAAGTCCTCCAGAGGATCAGCCCCTGTCAGCTGAGGACCTGTGTCCCTGCAGCCCCTGTGTTTGACAGAGACTTAGAGACACATCATTTGTGTTGGATGAGAAAAATGTTGATAACACCCTGATAATTTAATTGTTGTTAAGTTATGTTTGCTCTCAATCAAGAACTGTTCAGCTTCCTGTGTTCTGCACGGGGAGCTGTGAAGAAGAAGGTCCAGGACAGCTGACCTGAGCTGGGCAAAGGGATGTTCCACACCACACAACACCACCCCCAGTATATAAAGTGTGGGGGAGCTGGCCTAAAGGGGTCAATTGCTGCTTGGGATGGTGAATCATTGCACTGTCCATCATCTAGTTATTTTTTTAATTGAGTTTTTATCTCTTTCTTTAATATCTCCTTTCATATTATTATTATCATCATGATCATAATTTTATTTTACTCCAATTATTAAATTGTTCTTTTCTCAACCCACAGGTTTTACCTTTTCCTGGTTCTCCTACCCCATCCCACCCAAATGGGATTGAGGGAGGGAATGAGCAGCTGCTGGTGCTTAGTTGTGGTCTGGAGTTAAACCTTGGTACCACAGAGGAAAAAAAAAACAACACAAAGACCCCATCCCAATATTTTATGAACTCCTGAGCAACAGCTTGAAAAATACAGAGATAAGGCAAAGTCTGCCAAATAAATGGTTAAATACACTGGTTAAATGTGTGTTGTGCAGAGTTGTGCCTGCTCTTATGGATACTTGCCTGCTTCCAGGGAATATTGATTTTTGACCCAGCCAGACCATCCCTCAACACTTGGACTTTCTTGCCACAGAGATCTGCAAGAAATAGATGATCCTTTAAATCAGAAGGTGTGCAGGGCTGGCTGTTTGAAAGGCAGAGACATGAGAGAGCCCTGAACAGAGAAACACTGACCCTGACTTAGAGAGACACAAGTTGCTACAAATTTCTCAATGTCCCAGGACCCAGCTCTAACAGAGGCTGGGTGACCCTGATGTCTTGATTTGAGTGCACTGCACATTATCAGGGAGGTGTTCTGTTCCTTTGATCTGGCCCTCAGGCATGACAAGCAAGAGAAAGAAAATTATTTTATTTAGAGACATCTGTTTTGAGATATTAACTAGTAAATAATTCATAAGTTGGGATGATGCTTTGGCACCACAAGGCTGTGTAGCTGATTAAAACAAATAAGAGAACCATGAAGCAATACTGAATTTTACACTTGGTCCATTTCTTGCTAGATAGAGCTAAATAAGTCTGGGAGACTATAAGCAAAGGGGAAACAGAATTTTGTTTGGGGTTTTTTGTTTGTTTTCTTGTTTCCCCAAGGTTAGCACTTCCCTAAAGCAGTGCATGGTCATTCCCACCAAGCGATGTGAAGGTTGTGCTCTGTCTGGTCAGGAGGGAATCAGACCATGGTATGGTTAGTGGAAAACAGCCCTTGGCTCAACCATCCTTCCCTCCTTCCTGCAGTGCAGCTCAGTCATTTCTAAGTGGCTTCAGATACCAGCAAGAATTCCAGGAAAACCTCCTCTGATTTTGGATTACACAGAATTTCTGTGCTATAGCTGGTGGAAGTCCAGACTCATCATTAACTCAGATATCCATCTACTGGGATAGAGGAAAATGTGAGGAGACAGCTGGAAGAAACATCCCCACCTTCCTCTAGCCAAGATGCAAGTCAACATTTCTTTTATCCCATTTGTTTTGTGCAGGAATAAACTCACTCTCTTTGCAGGAATTAACTTAACTTTTCATCTCCATCTCCTGCCTTTGCAGGGGGGTTGGACTAAAGGATCTCCAGAAGTCCCTTCCAACCCTAAAAATTCTGTGATCTGTGTTGAAGTCACCAATTGGCCCAAATGGATGTAGAGTTTAATTTTGGATCAGTTTTCCCAGTCAAGAGGACTGAAAACTCCACCACGCTCCCTTAAGAATTTGGAACAGAATGAAAATCTGGGGGAATTGTTGAGTGGAACTACTCAATGTTGTGTGGAACCCAGATTTAGTTGTTTCTGTGCATTTTAAATCTGCTTTGCAAAGCTGCTGAAGTGAGCATATCCCAAGATGTGGCTTTCATAAAGATTTTATCTGTCTCTCTGAAGAACACATGAACATCTAATAATGGGGGAGGATGAGCTTTTCTTCCTGGCAAAATGAGAACTCAAGGAGAACTCAAGAAGAGAGCAAAGAGAGGTCAGCAAAGTAAGACCAGGAACTGAGGGTGCATTTCTAAACCAAATGGACAAAATTGGCTTCCCCAGGGCACATCAAAGGCCCAGACAGGACAGAGAATGGATGAAGCTCCAAGATTCGCACTCCTCATGGTAGCTGAGGGAAGCCCTGATGTGTGCTCTGCACAGGCTTTACTGGATACTAATTAATTATTGATTTATAAAGAGAAAATCTTTGCTGTGAGGGTGATGAAGCACAAGGATAGATTGCCCAGAGAAATGTTGGATGCCCCATCCCTGGAAGTGCTCAAGGCAGGCTGGATGAGGCTTTGAACAAATCGGTCTAGTGGGAGGTGTCTCTGCCCATGGAAGGGGGTTGGAATTAGATCATCTTTAAGGTGCCTTCCAACAAAAACCATACCATGATTCTGAGATTCAGTGATTCTGTGATTCTATGTTTTCATGATTCTCTGATATGAAAGAGTAGAAATATTAGCAAATTTGTTAACTGAACATTTTATATCACAAGTTCGTCTTGATCCAGCAGGAAATTTGATCATTGATGATGATGGTCCAAACAGATGGGAAATTATCTTTCAAATCATTGTTCAATGGTGTTTCTCAGCTCAGAGACATTGTCTAAACCTTTTCTGAATGGATTTCATTCAGGTATCCATAAATTCATAGAGACTGTTATGACAGAAAAAAAGCTGTTCAAATCCCAGATATTTCTAAAATAGACACATTCTCCCATCCCAGAATATTCAGTTGAACCAGCCTCTAGAGGCAGGTGTAAGGTCAGAGGGAGAAGGAAGAACATCACAAATTCTTAACTCCAGTGAGACACTGATGTCATGCTAATGTGATACTTTGTGATTTTTGTCCTTTATTTGTAAATAGTTGCCTTTGACTACATTATATCAATGCTTATCAAATCTGATGGGTTTTAAAACACACAAAAAGGGATTAAAGGAATTTAGCAGAGATCTGAGGAGTATTTAGCATTTTGTACAGACTTAATATATCCCCCCGTGTTTAGCATCTCTCACCCAATACCAATGAAGTTTCTGCTAGAATTAGTAAATCTCTTTCATTTACTTACTTAGAAGAAAATATTTAATAGATACCACAGGAATTTTGCAAATTGCTCTCGTTCTGATTCTGATTAATAGGAAACCATGTCAAATGTATAAATAATTTAAATTCTTGAATTAGTGCTTTTTCGTTCTTAAATCTTGGGGATAGATGTAGGCTGAGAATATTTCATTATAACTGTTTTAGTCATACTTATTTTTCAACTGAGCTTCACATTAAGGTGAAATAGAAGCATATTTAGGATGGAGATTAGAGTGTCATTGTCATTATCTCTAAAGGACAAAATGGTGCCAGTCTGTAAAAGTATTTAGTCAATCTCAAGTTGTCTTGATTAAAAAAAGTCTGACAAATTATTTTAGGCTTAAACACCTAAAATCAGAGGAGGAGGAAAATAATCTATTAAACTTAGTGTGAAGTGGAATATCTCCAAACTCTGACTGATGGGTGACCAGTTAGTCATTTTCTGCAATGAGTTATAATTTAAATTAAGAACTTGTTCCTTTGAAGCTTGATTTGTCTTTAAGATAGACTGAAATATTTTTAGAATTTTTTAACAACAGCTTCTTTTTTTCTTGGTGGTTCTTGAGGGCATTTACTTGAGTCATTTATTGCAATCATATTGATGCTGTGGGCAACATTTACTGAACTTTAGTTGAGAGGTAGGAAATTTCATCAGAGGCATCTGATTCAAGCCCAGCCTATACCTAAACAGACTCAGAATATTTATCACACATCATCTTTTTCACTGAAACAAAACTAGGAACTGCTGGAGAAATATTCACAACATAAAAGCTGCACCTGGAAATTGGCACATAATTATCCTCTTGTTGGTAGTCTCAGCACATAGGTGAAATCCTAACTGTGGAAATGGTACTGAATTTTTGTGCACTTTGTCCGCAACAGGCTCAGACACTTTGGTAGGGCATAAATGGGAGGTTTGATTGCTGTTGCACAAAGGGAATTATTTTGAAGCTTTTTTTTTTTTTTTACATTTTTCCCCACGATTTCCAATTTTCTTCCAAGGAAGAAAAAAGAAGGAGAAAGTTATTTGAGATCAACTATAAGGCCAGGTAAATCCTTATTTACTGAAGATCTCTGGTAGTTTTTAACCTCTTTGGGAAACCATTCAAACAGGATCTGCTGGTTCCCTTCCTGGTGAGCTGTCAGGTGCTATCAGACAGATCCATGGCCAGATTATTTCTAAGCAGAGGATCAGAGAGGAGAGGGGGAAACACAGATCTTTCCATCTGAGGAGG
>WEZZ01002080.1:3288-13758 GCA_013400585.1 Chloropsis cyanopogon
GTTTCCCCCCTTGCTGCCACATATGGAAAAAACCAGCTATTGGTTACCAATAGGGGGAGTCCAGTTTCTTTTACAAAAAAAAAAAATCTTCCAGACTTTCTTGGTCAAAAGCTGCAGTAATACTGCTACAAGAAATGCACTCTCAAAAAACGCCCCCAAAAAACAACAACAAAATTAAAAAAAAAAAAAAAACAAACAAAACACCAAAAAAAACCCCAAAAACCCAAAAAAAACCAAAACAACAACAAAAAAATCACAAAAAAACCCCCAAAAAAACCCAAAAAAACCCAAACAAACAAAAAACCAAAAAAACCCCAGAAAAATCAGATTCATAAAATCACTTAGGTTGGAAAAGACCTTTAAGATCATCCAGTCCAACCATTAACCCAGAACTGTCAAGTCTGTTGTAAGATGAAATGTTTGGGTTGGAGAAGACCTTAAAGGTCAGCTCATTTCAACCCCCCTGCTGCCCTGACTTCTGTCGGAAGTGTGAACAGCACAATCTTGACCTGCATGCGGGAGAAGGACAAATGTGCAGTGGTTGGGTCCTGTTGTTTTGTAAAATGGAAATTTAACAGGCTTACTTCCCAGTTTTCCTCCCTGCCTAAATAATGCCATGGATGCTGTGTTGGCCATATCTATGCTGCTGTGTAAACCTTTCATGGCATGTTTGCCCTACAGTAAAGGTGATAAGTGCATTTATTAGATAGTAAACTACAAAAATTGTTGCAAACACATGAAAACTATAAATTCAATAGTGGTATCAACCTTTCCATAAGGAAATCCTAATCTGAATCCTATTAACAAACTTCTATTACTGTTTTTTTTTTTTTGCATAAAAAATGCTACCATGCATGTTAGAGCAAACATCTGTCCGTGTGGTCTGGTCCTTGGAGGTACACAAAGTTGGTTTATTTTCACAGGCTGTGTGTAGGCAACAAGTTACTGAAAGCAATGTTTCAGAGCTGCAGCCAGGTGAGATCAGCTCAATTCTGGAGCTGTTTCCGTGATGCCAATGCCCAGAAAGCACAGAACCCCAGAGGGGTTTGTTTTAGGGCTGCTGTACGCAGTGTGGAGAGTTCCTGTATGGCAGACAATGTAACAAAACATCGGCTTTCAGTGCTGGGAAGTGTCACTAAATATCCCCTGTTCCCCTCTCAACTGCAAAGCCAGTTAAGGGTTAGGAACTTCCCCTGAATTAACCTGCCCTGTGTGACCACTGCTGAGTTGTGTCTATTTAGCAAGTCATTAAATGTTGCCACACACACTACTGTCCTTTTATTGCAGCCTTGAGGAAGCACAAGCCACAGCTTTGCTGTTCTTGTTCTGAATTGGCTGCCCAAAAGGAAATCAGCCACTGGCTTTCATGAGAAATACTTCACACAAACCAGAATGAGGCAGAGGAAATGTTTTGTCATGTTTAAGGTTCTGCTGTTAAAAATAATAATCCTTAAATAAATCACCTGCATGTCTTGAAGACAGAAAGGTGTTTTTTCTAGATTCTCTTGATTTGTACATGATCTGTATGAAACTGGATGTACAAGAGCTACTGTGAAACCCTTTGTGCCCGAAAGAACTCTCAGCACCCTCACAGACCACACCACGTCTTTGGAAATGAAAATAATCAGCAGTGCAACTGGAATATAGTTTATCTTACTTAACACTTAAAATTCCTCTTTAAACCCTTCCCACAGTAGCACTGTCTCATCTTCATGCTAAAGAGAGGAGGAACAGAGGGTGATAAGGATTTCCACCAGACACAGCCACTCGATGGTTTCACAGCAGCTCAGTGCCTGTAGCAGTTCTCATCAGAAGGGGCTGCCTAGAACTAGGAAGAGAAATGCATTTAGACCTTGATTTCCCCAGCTGTAGCAACATTCCTATTTCAGATCAGAGTTCTGCCATCGAGTTTCAGTCAGCATTTACAGTTCTGGTCACCAAAGCCTTGCTGGTAACTTTGGGAGGGGATGCACAGAGGAACTGAGAGCACATCCACCACACGCTGTGTGACAGCTGCTGGGGGGAAGGAACAGAGTGGAGAAAATATTGTCCTAATCAGTTTTAGCTTCTGGAAAAAACCCCAAAACTCACAGGTAGCGGATAGGATGTTTGCCAGAAAGGTAAACTCAGTCAAGCCTTTCCAAACAGAGGTGATGCAAAGCATCTCAAATAATTCTCTGACTGACCCTCTGAGGATCCCACTCTGGATTAGCAGAATTACCAGAACATAACAAAACTCTCTCCAACATAGGAATTCAAGCATCCTCCCTTTTACAGCATATTTAAGCCTAGGTTCTACCCTGCAACACATTGCCTTTGTAGTTACTCATTAACCTGACCTCTTGGTGCATGTAATTCATTAATTTAAATATGGCAGGATGAGGAAGTGACTCTGTGTTCAGCCTACCTGTTGCTCTAGAATATCAACAGGCTAAAATCCAGTACCCTGTCAGTTACAGCAGAGATTTTTAAAGGGGCCTGAGCCTCTTTCAGTTAATCTGAACTCTTTCAAGTTCAGATTAATTCAGAGTAATGCATTAGTAAGTAATAATTAGTAGTTTGGAAAAAAAAAAAAAAAAGAGCAGAAGTGGTTAGGTTTTGGATTGTGTTTTTAATCAAGTACAATGGAATCCCTAGAGAGGAAGACACATTACTAAAACTTCCACACATTTATAAAGCTCAAGTTTGTTTCTTCCAGTGGGCAGTTCAAAGTAACCCCTTCCCTCCAATGTTCCTGCTCCCTCCCTGCTGGATCACTGAAAGGCTGTGGCCAACACCAAATTGCAATGAATTTGAAGTTGTGAAAGAGAAAGCCCATTGCTACCAGCTACCTGTAACTATTTTTTAAAACCATCAGACTTGCAGGAAAAGGACTTGGTAACTGTAGTTCTCTTTCTGGGTTAGCAGTAACAGTTTAATCTCACTGAAAGATAAGGTACCATTTAAGGCTTTCTCAATCAAACTATTTGTTTATAGCAAGTTACTAGACGACCTCTAACAAAGAATCAAGTTTAAATTAAGAGAACAGTTAGCTCTGGTCTTCAGCAGGAATTTGCATCTATTTACCTCAAACACTACAGAGAATTTATTTTTTGAGAGAAGATCTGCTAACTTCTTCCTCTAGATTTCCAGGGTTTAAAATATGAGTTTGGAATGCTTGCTCAATGACTTGCACATCAAACTTTCAATTGTTGCTTTTTAGCTCAACAGCCTCCAAGAGACAATTACGAGCTGGTATACAGGGCAGAACCACCTTTATCTCAAGAACACCTTCAGCAGAATTTACTACTGAGAAATTTTCCACAGGGTGCGGGAGCAGTGATTTTACACCTACAGCTGATGAAACTGGGTAATTCAAAGACTCCCAGGATAAACTGACGTTCTTGAGATAAGGCAGTAGTGCCATCCCAACTGGACCTGTGGATCTAAGTCATCCAGAAATGTCAGAGCCACCTGCCCAGGTTTGTAAGTGCTGAACCACATAGTTTATTGCTCAAAATAGGAGCAGGTTCTTTAATCACTGACTTCTATTTTCTTCCTCAGAAATTTCTTGTCACATTGCTGGCTTAGGGTAGAAACAGAAGACTTGCATCTTCTCTTTCCCCAAATTTAAGGGCACACCAGAATATACTCTCGAACAAAACTAACTCCTAACTCTCAATAAAGTTTTTCTTTCCAACACAGGTGCAAGAACACTAAAAGTAGTCAATATTAATTTAATACAAAAAAGCAATTATCATTTACAAATATTAAAATTCCCTTTGTCTATCCTGGCTAGTCACACTCTGGAGTCTCATTCTGAAAGCGAACAGAGGCTTGAATGAAAAACTAAGCATCCTTATTTTGTTAAGCATCTCTTCCAGTAATAAGCCACCTGTTCACTGTTTGGTTATGAAAATATTTTATATTACACTAGTCACACAAATCAGCAGGGTCTGGCTGTACAGTATTTTACACAGATAAAGTGCATCAAACAAAGAATGCCATCCAGTGCAAATTGAAACTGTTTTCCTGAAACCACAACGTAGGAAGCGAGGCGAGGCTCCCTCCACGCTATCCAATCAAAGGATCGTCGTCGTCACTCTGTAACTGGAGCCGGGCGAAGGGCCGCGAGGGAGCCACTCTGTTCTTGGAGATGATGATGATGCAGGTGAAAGTGCTCAGGACCATGAACACCCCGATGACGATCCCGATGGCCTCGGGGACGCTGATGCACCACTGGTCAGCCAGCAGGCACTTGGCGTTGGCGAAGGTGCCGTTGTGCGGCCGCGGGGCCAGCCGCAGCACGTGGCACATCATGGGGTAGATGTCCACGTTGGCCAGGGTGCCGAGGCTGTAGCCGCGCCGGAAGGCGGGACCGCGCGCGGCCAGGAACGGGTGCATGCTGGGCAGGGCGTTGTCATAGCCGTGGTCCCCCACTGCAGCGGGGCAGAGCACACAGTTACTGTCACAGCCTCGCTGCAGGGCCACTGTTCCCCGCCCCATCGCCCCCACCCCCAAAGCACGTGTTCTAACCAAAGGTCAACGCACAACGTAAAAGCAGCTGCTGGATCTACCACAGAAGGAAGCAGAGCTCCTTCCCTCTTCCCCAAACCCCACAAGTCTTTTCTCATACTGGCCTTTCCCCATGGTTCTCCCTTCTATTAATCTCTTTTCCTCTCAGTGCTTAACATTTCCAGTGCTCCCCTTCCCATTCTTCATGCCAAAGTTGAAAAGGAGGTTGCTGTTCCACAATGAGTCAGTAGGTAGAATGCAAATTTTTACTTCTTAGATTTTGGAAAGTCATCTCTCCTTGCAGAGTAGGCACTTTAATTGCTTATTAAAAATCAGGCAGCTTTCCCTTGATAGTGTTCGGTTCCAGCATATTAAATACCCTCAATTCATGCTTATCAGATAAGGTACTTCAGCTGAAGGACACCCAAAGAGTCCAAACCAAAGGATCACTGTGCCTCTGGCAGGCACACAGCAAAACCTTTGTGGCTATAAGGTCAGGAGAAGTTGGACATCTGGTAGGTTTTTAAAATGGACTATAAACAGCTAAAGAGCAGCCACTGTCAAATTTCCTAATAGCATTCCTGAAAATCCTGTCCAAGGTGCCAGAAGTCTCTCACAGCACAGTATTTGACTGACTGCATTTGAGCCCATTTCTTAGTAACCATGGAGGAACATCCCAGAGAACTGCTTCCTTGGGTGCTTCCCTGAAGCTTCTAATGCAAAACGTCCAAATGCCAACTGATTATGTCACAGTCACCACTTCAGTGAGCTTCCACTAGTCCTTTTTAATGTTTTCCACCATTCTATTTGTTACCACATCTTGTTTGTTTTGACTCATGTTTCTAGATTGTTTTCCCTGCCATTTACTACTTGTTTGTTCTGAACAGAGCTACTCCAAGTTCCCTCTCCAATAAAGTTCCCAAATTTTCACCTCTGCAGCAGGATTCTGGTGTGTGGATTTACTGGTACACCTAGCAATCACTCTGCTGCCACTTTGTCCGTGAAGACAATAAACCTTAAACAGGCTTTTTGGCTAAAACCTTCCCTGCCTGATTCTGGGAAGCCTTCACAAATAAAACTGATTTGAAAAAAGATTTACTTCAACTAATACAATGCTGTTCCTTATAAATATTCCTTTACTAACTATTTTTAGGTACATGAAATTGAATCTAAGCAGAAACAAGAAAAAGAGAACTCTAATCAGAGAACACCTGGCCTACATGTTGCCAAATTGAAGATATTTGTAGCAAATCCATGGGGAAATTAAAATATAAACACATCCTGCATTAAAAAGCAGTACTTCTGTACAAATACTGAAAAAAACTGAACTTAATTCTGCAAAGGGCAGACAGTAAGATCAGCCAAACTGGCTGCAATCAGGATTTTACACCACTCAACACTAACAGCAGTCATACAGGGAAGTATCCAGGAGGGATATCCCTGACCCTGCCAACCAGCCCGAGCTGTTGGCTGCTCAGAAACTTCCCAGAAGTTGGTACTTTTGTATTTAATTTCTATTAATGGATTTTCCTACCAAGAATCTGTCCAATCACTTTCTGAAAACACATATACACACACACCGAGACTTCATCTGCAACCAGAATTACAGGATGAATTTTCTTACTATTACAACAAGGAAATCTATCTGGAATTTCTTCTTTGAGATACACTTTGACTGTTGTGACTGTTGTATTTTTCCAGTAAATTATCCATTCCTCTTGTCTGTCAAAAAAAACCCTGTGTGTGTGGAATACATGGAAATATATACAAATATATATACACACATACATATACATATATATGTGTGTGTAATTTGACATTCTAGCAAGAAGAAAGTGCACAGCTTAGCAAGACACTGAGAAGTGACACCTGTTGAGTTTTGTCTTTCAAACATGCTGCTGTGTTCCTACTATTTTTAGTATATCCTGCCACTTATTTTCATTCCCTTGAACAAGTACTGTAATATTAAATGCTGTGCGTTGCATACTTCAATTTATGCACCCCTACATATATATTTTATATACAATAAAAAGTTAAACCACACTCCAGGGAAAGCTTGAGACAGACTGCTAACCCGTCTAAGATAACTCAGACTATTAACTGGAACATGACAAAGTGTTTCAGCCAACAGAACGTTCCCCATCTCCTCCTCATCTCTTAAACACTCCAGGCTCAGGCTGAGAATGTTCTAGAAAATGCTGAACTATCCCTAGACCTGCACAGTGCCAGGACTCTCCTTGCTAAATGAGAACCATCCTGCAGCTGGCTGGAATAGAAACAAGGCAGTTTACCCACACAAACCACAGAGGAACAGACACTTACACTTGGAAAGGGACTCATTCTGTACGATTGTCCAGCCTTCATCTGCAACCAGAATTATGGGCTGGATTCTCTTGTGACGGCGATAATGGAATCTGTCTGGAATTTCTTCTTTCAGATAAACCTTCATGTGACTGCTGCAATTTTTGAGTAAGTTATACACATCTTCTCTGTCTGCCAAGGAAAATATTGCACATGAAACAGCTGGAAATCAACTCCTGTTTACTACAATTACCTGTCATTAAACATAAGATCCATTATTTCAAAATAATTATTTAAAAAAAAATACCACATAGAAAAGGATTTTTTCACTTCCCTTACAAAATGCTGCAATGGTTGAGGTGAATTTCAAAATTTGCTTTCATTTTAAATCAGACACCTCCCAGATGTGAGTTTGGACCTACAACTCAACTTACCATCTGGGCTTGAAGGGCAAAATTCAAGCAGAGAAATCAAGAGAAAGCAATCACCCCCTCAAGTAGTCAGTATTTTATCCAATGCACTAAATATATATATTTTTTTTTTTACTGTATGAGTCACTTTGTTCATTAGTCTGGCCACAGAGAGGCCAGAAGTGTCATGATTTTAGACATGCCTGCTGGGGACTACTCTGAGATACAAAAATGGAATTCATAGTACAAAATCTTAGGTTTCACTCTCAAAAAAAGAAGTGGTAAAATGATCAAAGTTGGGACTAGATTCTTAGTTGGAAATTTACACAATGACAGTTTTTATTCTCAATAAACACATGGGTTTATTTCATGCTCACTGTGAAGCACAGCTGCATAGACTAAGTGAGCAACAAGAGAGGAGGCAAACTAAGTATCCCTCTACTTTCTCAAACACCTGTACCAGGGTCATCCTTATCAGCCATAGCAATTTGACAAGAAACTTTCCTTGTCCCACTGATTGCCAAAACCAGACTTCTGAATTAATCATCATTCTTTAGCTTACTCATTATGTCAAAGTTCTGCAACATGAACTCCATAGGTTTTGCAAAAGATTAGAACAGTCTAGAACACTGTGTGCTTTTTAGAGGCAAGATAAACAAGATTTAATTCCTAGTATATGCCTTAGTAAATAACCAAACCCAAACATACTCTGCTTTGGCAGCACTGCAGCAACTGGAGTCTTGTCTATCAGGGTGTAGTTATCGCGCCCGAGGCATTTGTCCAGGACAATCAGCCTCTCTGCAGAGCAGGAGGCCATTCCATGGTCACTTGTAATTATGACATTAACAGTGTCCCACAGACCCGATGCCTTCAGCTTGTTCACAAGGAAACCAACGTGTTTATCCACTTCTTCCAGCACTCTGTGCATGTTCAGGGCGTCGTCTGGGCCGTACTTGTGCCCGCTAGCATCCGGTTCTTCCCAGTAGAGCGCAGCAAAATTGACCACTGGGTCAGAGCTGTTCAGCCACGAAACAATTCTCTCCACTCTCTCCTCAAACTTCACTGAGAAGTTGTACTTCATGAAGAAATGAGGGGTTGCATTGTTGATTTTTACATCACTACCAGGCCACATTGCAGCAGCACTTGCTCCATTTCCCTGTTGTTGATTTGTTACCCAAATTGGAACGGCATCATTCCACCAGAAGGGATCTGAATCGTTGAACTGTGAAAATTTTTTCTTGGCATCTGCATCGTACATGTCATTAGCCACAATGCCATGGCTTTCCTCATACAAACCGGTCACTATGGTGTAATGGTTTGGGAAGGTCTTGGTGATAAAAGCATTCATGACTTCTTTTACAAGCACACCATCCTCAATGAATTCCTGGAGATGAGGAAGTTTGTAGGTTTCCAAGTAATCAGCCCTGAAGCCATCAAAGGACACGAGGAGCAACCTGGGTACCGAGTCAGCAGCTGAGCGAGCACAACAGAGGAGGATTCCAGCAAAAAGTGACATCAACATCGAGCTCATTGTGGAGACTGAAGTGCTTCCAGCAGGTAATCAGATGCACCTGAAAAATTCAAACAGACAAGGCATGTAACCAAAACAATTCTACTGTGACCAGTTTAACTAGCTATACATTATATACATCTTCCTTCCAGAGGGTAATTCCAAACCACTCAGTCTAAACAACCACTCGAGTCAACAGTGGATTTCCCTACTGACTTCAGAGGTTTCTCACATATTGTCAGAGTTTTTCATATATTAAAACAAATGTGCAGTGAGATTTTTTTTCCACTGAAGACTAAATGAAAGGAAGAATTGTTTTCTTTTGATCAGTTATTCCATTGTTGTGTGTGTATCACAATTCTGCATTCCAAGACAGAAAATCAGTATTTTTCCTCATGTTCAAGCACAGGAACTTGAACAGTTCCAGACCCACATTTAAGATTCCTCTGCAGCCCTGTTCAGGTTCAGAAGCCTATTTCCTATTATAATTTTCCTTTTTCATCTCACTTCTCCTTTTTCAGTTTCCACCCTCTAGAGTTGCTGGAAGACTTTTCAGCCTTTCAACATTCCCATTTACTCATTGCTTATTCCATACACAGAACTGCCAGGAGTAACTTCTGCTTTCCTTCTAAGCTGCTCTACATCTACCATAACAGCATTTAAACCTGTCCTTTATGTACCACACTTTTCTCTCTATAAAAAAAACCAAAACAAAATTAATAACCTTAGCTACGAGGTAAGTATTTCTCAGCAAGGAATTAATGTCTTATTATGAATGCCAGGTATAATTTGTAAGGTTTTACCCTCTCTTAATGTACTATGTGTGACTTAAGCACTTTGTTTAGGAAGGTACAGAATGATGCTCTCAGTCTTTAAAAAAGAGGAAGTGAAGCTTCAGGTTTCACAAAACCTTCTGCAATATTGTTAGGCAGAGTATTTGTTTCTCAAGAACTCCATTCCAGCAAATTCCCCCTTTATATTTCTTTTGTCCTTTATCTTCCTTTACGTGCAGACAAATTGTGATTCTACGAGGCACAGCAGCTGTCTTCCCAGCCTTTTTAACATCAACCCTTTCCCGTAACTCCTCAAAACGGCAGGTTTATTTTAAAAGAGTAAGGCGCTTTAATGTTAGCTGCAGCTTCAGCAGTGACGGGAACTCAAAGCACGGGAAGCCACCCCCCGCCCCGATCTCCAACAGTTAAAATGTCTGCAGAAGATACAAAAAGTTAAGGATTGTCAAAAACAGCATTAAGGCATCTCTCAGCAGCGAGGACTTGGAGGACACACGCCTTTTAAAGAAGAAAAAGGAGAAAAGAAACGGGAAGAGCAACGCAGCGGCGAGATCACCCGTTCGATGTTGTCAGGTGCTTTAAAAAGCAGAACCAGAGTTCGTTTCCCACAGCGCAGGAAGACCCACACCCGCAGCGTTCCCTTTGGAATGCTCCGCAGCTGCTCGGCACTGGGGTTTTTATACACAAGTGGCATGTTCCAACCAAAAATTAACTCTGCCCCAGGCAAACCCAGCAAAACAACCCAGCTGTGAAATACCACCAGCACTACTCCACCTGCTCCCGAACCTCCCGACCAGGTTTTGGAGTTGCTCGGCTCGGTCAGTGCGGAGTTTATTCCGCCTGCAAAGCGCACACACGCGGCACCGCCGACCAACCGGGCGCTCCGGGTCGGTTTCCCCCGCGCCTGTCCCTCACCCGCACTCAGACCGGGCTCACCGTCCCCACAGCTTCCCGCCGCGGGACA
>WEZZ01002082.1:0-17609 GCA_013400585.1 Chloropsis cyanopogon
AGTGTACTTTTGGATCTTGTTGCGGAGGAATCCCGGGCACTTTTTGTTCCTTGTGTGGCGATCTGGTTCTCCTTTGGAGAGCTGTCTCTGCTGGCCGCTCTACCCATCTTTGGTTGGACCTTGGCAGATCTGCCCTTCGCATCTGGGGCCTTGGCCTAAGGGCAGAGAGAAAAGGGAGGGAGAGGGGTAATAAGTAAATAACAATAATTTGTGCAGTTATCAAATATTGTATACCGTTTTCAAGTTTGTACTGTGTGTATATAAACCTATGTGTGCATGTTGTAACTTGTTAAANGAATATGTGAACTTTTGAATGGGAATGACCAGGGCATTGCCTCAGGCTACAAAAACAGTATAAAAGCTGTACCATCCAGACCCGAATTCGTGACGAGTCGGTTCATTGCTAGCAAGCACAAATTGAGCGTTCACCCAGAGCTGGACCCGGGCCAGCCCTGTTTCATTTCCTGTTGATTGTGGCTGTAGCAAACGTATTTTCAGTTGCAATACAAATTGTTTTTTTTTTAATAAAATTTTTTCATATTTTTATTAATCATAATTGGCTTATCGATTATTATTTATAAAAATCTTGGTGATCCCAATGTGATCTGGGACTAGGGGGTCCCCCCTTCGTCAGGAAGCGCCCCACTGATTTCAGTGGCGTGACGGGGTTGGGAGAGATGCCGCAAAACCAACCAGATCAGAAACCGATTTTAGCCAAAAGCCACAATCATGGAAAAGGAAGGGGCCCCAAATAGAGCTCTCAGAAATCCGGAAAAGCTGCGCAGCAAAATTTTCACTCATAAAATTCTAAGTGCATGAAGAGCCCACACGGGAAAAGGAGCCATAAGTATCGCATGGTTGAGTGAGGTGTGACTGAGCCTGTGTGTGAGATGGGATTTGATCACGAAGTGAGTGTGGGCCCCAAGACCGCAGTTCCTCTCTCCCGCGAGAGAAGAGGTCGGGCGAGGGGAAGCGAGTGAACATCGGACACACACACACGCGTCAAGCCTGCAACCCGGGAGGGGGTTCAGGGGATTGGTCACGGGTAGGGTCAGGGAGGAAAGGGACGTTCTCTGAGTGTGGGGGAAATTGGTAAACTTTCCTGACCCGGCTGGACTTTTGCAAAATCCAGGAGTATAAAGAGAGCTCGTTATCAGGTGAAAACCCCCGGATCGGTTCTCCGTAGGGCCATTAGCCTGGTGACACTAGGAACGACACTGGTGTAAGCTTTGGAGACCTCAATATCGACGCAGACAAAAGGTAAGAAAGTGCTTGAAATAAATAAATAAAGATGGGACAAGGGAAAAGTAAATGTCAAGAGAAAGCCCAGGGAAAACTCCGAAAGGAACAACGTAATGGTTTACCTGAGATTCCAAGAGATAGTCCTTTAGGACAAATGCTGGAATACTGGGAGTATGATCCTGAGAGAGGGGGAAAATCTAAGGAAAAAATGATCCACTATTGCTTGGAGGTCTGGGGTGGGAAGGAAATAAAGAGAAATCTCGTATGGCCAGTGTTCGGCACTTGTGAGAAATGGGTGTGCCGGGCTCTGCACGATTATGTGTACGAGTACTCGCCACACAGCGAGGAAAGGGAATACGCAAAGCTGAGGGGATACACCAGCACACGCTTGTATCCATTAAAAGAAGCAAAACCAAGGAGGGAGGACTGGGACCCTTTGGAGAACCTCCCTCCCCCATACCCACCTCTCCCCAGCCCAGGCAGGCTCCAGTGTCCGCGTCCTCAGAGGCACCGGCCCCGCAAGCACAGGCTCCGGCACCAGAGCTCCCCCAGCCCCCACCCTCACCTCCGCTGTCAGACGGCGAGCGGCAAGCCCACCCCATGGAGAGGGCTAGCTCACCTCCAGCGAGCAGGACCCGGCAAAGCACCAGGGAGGGGGGTGAAAATGGAAATGGGAGCAGGGAAAGGCAGAACACCCTCTTTCCCCTATAGGAAGTGCCCACCGCTCCGGGAGTTATTGGGTATGTGAATGTACCCATCAACATGGGGGACGTGAGGGCTTTTAAAAAGGAAATGGGGAATTTGATGGACGACCCTCTGGGGGTGGTCGAGAGAGTTGACGAGTTTCTGGGGACAAGTATCTACTCTTATGATGATACAAGTGCCATTTTGAGATCACTATTCAATGCCGAGGAGAGGGAAATGATTAGACAAGCCTCTATCAAGGATTGGGAGCGGAGGAATCCTCGAGGCGGGCGGGGAAACCTTAGGTGGCCAGAGGAGAGACCGTCGTGGGACATGCAGACAGAAGAAGGAAGACAGAATATGATTGATCTCCGAAATATGCTGATACAGGGTATACAGGAGGCAGTACCAAAGGGGCAGAATATTAAAAAGGTGTCTGAGGAATGCCAATGGAAGGATGAAACTCCAACCGAGTGGCTGGATAGGTTGAGGAAGAGCCTCCGTATGTATTCCGGCATGGACCCAGATACTGAATTAGGAGGAGTTCTGCTTAAAACACAATTTGTGGCTAGATCTTGGGAGGATATTGGTAGAAAACTGGAGAAAATAGAGAATTGGCAGGACAAGGGACTGCAAGAGCTACTGAGGGAAGTGCAAGGGGTCTACATGAGATTGGATGAGGAGCACCAGAAGACCCAGGCTAGAGTTCTGGTTGCAGCCGTCCGGGAAGCCCAGAAACAAGATCAAGCTCCGGGAAAACCTGCAAAGGAACCGCAAGTAAAGAAGAAACCGGGCTCTTCCCCAAGAAGGAGCCAGGATGCCCAGAGGACGACGCCAGAATGTTTTTACTGCAAGTGGCGAGGGCATTTCAAGCGGGATTGTCAGAAAAGAATAAAAGACGAGAGAATATCCCAGGAGGACTAGGGGGGTCGGGCTCTTTGACCTGGGGTCTAAGCCATCTTGTGAGCAATTGATAAAATTAAAACTGGGACCTGAAAGGCAGGAATATACGTTTTTAGTAGATTCTGGGGCTGAACAAAGCACTGTTCAGCGCCTACCGCCAGGGAGTAATAAAAGCAAGGAAGCCCTGACGGTGATTGGGGTGAAGAGGGAACCCTTTAAGGTACCTGTAATTAAAAATGTAGAGATTGAATTGGTAAATCGATATTTTCTGGGGGATCTGCTATTAGTAGAAGAAGCAGATTACAACCTCTTGGGGAGGGACTTGATGGTGGTATTAGGAATTAGCCTGATAGCACGGGAGTCCAGACTTATGGTGAATTTGTGTAAATTGACTGCTGAGGATGAGAGCAAAATAAACTCCAGGGTTTGGTATACACCCGGGGAGGCTGGTAGATTAGATATGGAACCTATACAGGTTGAAATTGAAAGGTCAGAGGAACCCATCAGGGTAAGGCAGTACCCAACCCCAGTGGAGGGAAGGAAAGGGCTAAAGCTGGTGATTGAGGAATTAATTAAAAAGGGAACTTTGGAACCTGGCATGTCGCAGCATAAAACCCCAATCTTAGCAGTAAAGAAAGCAGATGGTAGTTACCGGTTGGTTCAGGATTTGAGAGCAGTAAACCAGAGGACTAAGATACTCTTTCTCACAGTATCCAACCCGTAACCTTGTTAAATAATGTGTCTCCTGAGGATGTTTGGTATAGCGTGATAGATTTAAAAGACACGTTTTGGACTTGCCCGCTAGCAGAAAGCAGTTGGGATTATTTTGCCTTTCAGTGGCAGGACCCAGAGACCAACCGCAAGCAACAACTAAGGTGGACAACGCTACCCCAAGGGTTTGTGGATTCATCTAATTTATTTGGGCAGGCATTAGAACAGGTACTTAGTCTGTTTCTACCAGAAGGGGGAACGAAATTGTTGCAATACGTTGATGATTTGCTTGTAGCTGGTGTGAGTGAAAGTAATGTGAGGAATTGCACTATTCGTTTGTTGAATTTCTTGGGAGAAAGGGGGCTGAAGGTCTCAAAATCTAAACTGCAGTTTACTGAGCTGGAGGTGAGGTATTTGGGGCACTGGCTAGTGCAAGGGAAAAAGAAGCTGGACCCTGAAAGGATAGCCAGTATAACAGCCTTACCTCCCCCACGTACAAAGAAGGAAATTAGGCAATTATTGGGTCTCCTGGGATACTGTAGGCAGTGGATCGAGGGGTATAGTGGTAAGGTTAAATTTCTGTATGAGAAACTCATTACTGATCCGTCAAAATGGTCAGACAAGGACCAGGAGGAATTTGAGCTAATAAAGGAAACGCTTATGTCGGCTCCTGTTTTGAGTCTCCTGGATATTAAAAAAAGATCATTTCAGTTGTTTGTGGATGTTGAGGGTCATACAGCACATGGGGAGCTCACCCAGGGTTGGGCTGGTGATCAGAAGCCCGTAGGATATTTATCAAAACTATTGGACCCTGTAAGTAGAGGTTGGCCCACTTGCTTGCAGGCAATTGTGGCCATGGCTTTGTTGGTAGAGGAAGAAAAGAAAGTGACTTTTGGAGCCCCACTAGTGGTATTTACCCCACACAGTGTTAGAAGCATATTACAACAAAAAGCAGACAAGTGGCTCACAGATGCACGACTCCTAAAGTATGAAGCCATCCTCATCAACTCCCAGGATTTAGAACTAAGAACAACTAACGCACGGAACCCTGCACAGTTCCTGTATGGAGAAGCCTCGGGAGAGCCCAGTCATAACTGCACTGAAATGGTGGAATTACAAAGAAAGATCAGAAAGGACTTGGAAGAAGAGGAATTGGAAGAGGGTGAAAAATGGTTTGTAGACGGATCGGCGAGGGTTGTGGAAGGAAACAGGAAGGCTGGATATGTGGTGATAGATGGTAAAACAGGGGAAGTAGTTGAATCTGGTCCTTGGAATATCAGTTGGTCTGCACAGGCGTGTGAATTATATCCGGTGTTAAGGGCACTGTTAAGGTTAAAGGATAAAAAGGGGACTATCTTCACAGACTCTAAGCATGCGTACAGGGTGGTCCATACCTTTGGAAAAATTTGGGAAGAGAGGGGCTTGAAAAACACTCGGGGCTGAGGTTTGACACACAGAGAAATTATTAAGCAGATTTTGGAAGCCGTAAGGGGACCGAAAGCTATTTCTGTAGTACATATAAAGGGGCACCAAACCAGAAGGCAGTTCCGGACTAGATGAAATAACCTGGCCTGGTGGAAGCTTACTCTGCCTCCCGAGCCACGGCACAGGCGGTATCAAAAATCTTAATAGAGGAGCTTGTACCTCGGTACAGTTTGATAAAGTACATTGACTCAGATGAAGGCACACACTTTACCTCTAAAATAATTAAACAATTGCCAGAAGCTTTGGGGATACGATGGGAGTATCACACCCCGTGGCACACCCAGAGCTCCAGACAGGTTGAGAGAATGAACCAAACTCTGAAAGCTCAGCTATCAAAGCTCATATTAGAAACAAAGGTGTCTTGGGTAAAGTGTCTCCCTCTTGCCTTGTTGAATATAAGGACTATGCCCCATTCAGGGACAGGGTTATCCCCTTTCAAAATGTTGTATGGTATGCCATACGAACATGGCATGCCTGTGGGGCATCCTGGAATTGAGGACGGGCAAATATTGCCATACCTCATGGCTATAAATAAAAATCTACAAGAATTGCGAAAACAGGGAATCATAGCGCAGAGTACCCCTTTAGGCTTTGCTATCCACCGGGTTCAGCCAGGGAACAAGGTTCTAATAAAGACGTGGAAGGAAGTTCCCCTCATCTCTCACTGGGAAGGTCCTTTTCTTGTTCTCTTAACTACAGATACGGCAGTTCTTACTGCAGAGAAGGGTTGGACTCACGCCTCCCGTGTGAAAAAGATTGACCACCAAGAGGAGTCAGCTGGGTGGAGGGTCATCTCTCCCCCGGGGGATTTAAAGATAAAGTTACATCGGTCAAGCCAATGACAAAGTGTGATTGGATAAAGTGCACTGTAACTGGCTGTAAATGTTACCCTTTTATTTCTTTTAAATGTGGATATTGCAATGAGATCAGGGTCGCGCATTGTAGAAGGGGGTATTGGCCTAAGGGGTTGTGCACTAAGTGTTTGGAGGAGGAGCAGCATTTGACAAGCCGTGTCCTGATCTGTGGTATCGTTTGTTTATAAATGGGGTTAGAGGAAAATTGAATTCAAGAGCCCAGGCTTTGACTATAGAGTATTGGAGGACAATAAAGGTACCCTGTGGGGCGGACAAAGTAAAATTAGCCAGGTGGGGTGCTTTGAAACAGAGGTACGCAGCTCGGCTCAGGGTTCGCGAAGAATATCCCTGCTGCCAAGAAGATGGATTACCCCGCTGCTGGGTGCAACCCAGTGGGCGAAGGCAGAGGCAGAGGGATATACAGATGCCTGTGGGTGATCCTGATGGGCCTGAGCCTGGCCGAGTGCCAGAAGAGTAGCCTGCACCTGGACACTCCGCCCCATTTGGGAAATGGATGGCTCGAGGACACATGTAAACAGTGCCTACAAGCCTCCCAGAGGGAGCAAAGGAGAATCAAAGTCTCAGCCAACTATTCTTCGGAAGGATGCAAGGAGGGTAAGAAAGCTGGGCAATGTGCTGTTAATGGTACAGAAATCGAACTCTGTGATTTGGATGGGTAAATTACATGCCATCTGCGGGAAGCAGGACTCAAGCATGGGCTGTCAGAAGCACTCGGTCATAAAGTGTCAAAGAGAGATGTAAACCAGATGTCAATCCCGATCTGTAATCAGTGCAACCGCACAGTTTGGGTTGGAGGAAAGAAAGAGTCTGCTTTTGTGGCCTATTACCAGGTAAACTCACTGTGTTATGACAATGATAATTTAGAAATGTGCATTATGGATGGAAGGACGTATTGGGTGGGGAGAAATTTGAAATATGAAGATAACGCCCCGAAAATGCGGGAACCGGTTATTATTAACTTTCTTGAGGACACTGATGACAGGGTATGTTGGCAGTTTGATAAAGTTTTCTGTTTTACTAGAGATAAAGAGGGGATGGAGCCAGAAGGTAAGATGCAACAGATAGCTCAGGAAATGAGGAGACAAGAGGCAGAGATGAGGAAAAGGAGAATGGAACAAGAAAGGATGAGGACCTTGAGCGAACAGTATGAACAGCTGGAAAAGCAGTATGCAAATGGGGGTTTGCCTAACCCAGATAGGAACTTGTTCGTAGAGTTAATGCAAGAAATTGCTACTGAATTAGGTTTAACCAAGTGCTGGATTTGTGGGGGTTTGAAGTCCGCAGAGAAATGGCCTTGGAAAGGGGAGAGCTTAACCCCAGAGCAATTTTTAAGATGGGAAACCACACAGGTATCTCAAACAATAAGGAGACCAGAAGGATGGGCTTTAGACAAAAGAGTAATCGGAACTGTTTGTATTAGCCGAGAAGGGAAGGAGTATATTGAACTGGTGGGGTATACGCCTTGCTTGTCAACTCTTGCCGTAAATTCAAGCAGCAGAAGCAAGGTCTGGCAGCCAGAGCCCCCAGAAGGGTACTGGAGTCAGAAGAAAGAAACGACCTGTGAATGGGATAATAAGGTAGGCCTTTGTTGGAGAAAAAGTCTCGGAGCTAACCCATTTGAATCCTTTAAAGTGATAAAGGGGTACTGGGACAGGCTGGAAAGCACAGAAGCAAACTGGAAAGCCCCAATGGAGTTTATTGGATTTGCGGGAAAAAGGCATACAGTGAGTTACCTAGGAGATGGAAGGGTTCATGTACCATGGGGCTAATCAGGCCTGTTTTCTTTACTTTGCGTAGGTCAGAAAGTAACTTGCTGGGAGCACCTCTTTATGAGGCTTTAAGTCATAAGAAAAGAGAAATAAGGAAGAAATTCCCAATCATGGGAGGGAGTCAGACGTGGGGAGAGGAAGAATGGCCTGCAGAGCGGATTATTCAGTATTATGGACCAGCAACGTGGGCACAAGATGGAAGCTGGGGATATAGGACGCCTATCTGCTTGCTAAATAGATTGATAAGGCTACAAGCCGTGGTGGAAGTTGTTTCAAATCACACGGCAGACGCTTTGGAGCTTCTATCAAAAAGCATTCGCAGGTACGGGCTTTTGTATACCAAAACAGGATAGCATTGGACTACCTGTTAGCTGAGGAAGGGGTGTCTGTGGCAAATTCAATGAATCTGAATGTTGTGTAGAAATAGATGATTATGGAGAAACAATAAGTGGACTGGCAGCAGAAATAAAAAAGGTTGCGCATGTTCTGGTTCAGAAATGGAATTCAATTCTCCAGGCTTCTTGGTGGAACCAGTTGTTCGATGGAGCCTGGTGGAAGAAAATTGCCTTTTTCATATCTTGTTCGACACCCGGGGTTATTTTCCTGCCATGCCTTATACCTTGCCTCATCAGACTGATCCACTCAGTGGTACAGGGAATGCAAATCGCATCTATGCCTGTAGATCCTGAAAAGGCCACGGGAAACATTTCAAAGATTATGGAATTAAGAGAAAGGGAATCCCACGAGAAGGCTGCAGAAGTCTTGGCAAAGTTTGAGGGACAGATCAAGAAGGATGGGATCAGCTACCAAATGGTATTGAAGGAGGATGATAGTGAGGAGTCAGATTGTAACTAAAAAGAGAATAAAAATGGGCACGAATTATTGGGATAAAATAAAAAGGGAAGGGATTGTAATAAGTAAATAGCAATAATTCGTGCAGTTATCAAATATTGTATACTGTATTCAAGTTTGTACTGAGGGTATATAATCCTATGTGTGCATGTTGTAACTTGTTAAAATAAAAAGCTGGAAACTGGGCATGGGAGGAGACCAACCCTTGGAATGTGGGCACTTAGGCTGAATCTTATCTCACATCGTGCCCACACAAAAGAGAGTTGCAGCAAAGATAAGCCGTTTCCGAGGGAGTCTCCCCAAGACGATCACAGCTCGTAGACACATGATACCATCTCCAAGTACCACCAGGAGTGTGAGACTGGAGAATGGACCCACTGACTGGATTTACTGGAAATATCAACGTTCAAGAGATAACCTTCCGGGAACCGATCTTGGAGAAGAACTGGACTCGGATTCCTAGTCATCAACCATTGATGATTCCAAAACTTTGCTTTGTCTACACCCACACCAGGACTATGGGACACATGAATATGTGAACTTTTGAATGGGAATGACCAGGTCATCGCCTCGGGCTACAAAAACAGTATAAAAGCTGTACCATCCAGACCCGAATTTGTGACGAGTCGGTTCATTGCTAGCGAGCACGAATCGAGTGTTCACCCAGAGCTGGACCTGGGCCAGCCCTGTTTCCTTTCCTATTGATTGTGGCTGTCGCGAACGTATTTTCAGTCGCGATACAAATTGGTTTTTTTTAAACAAAAATTTTTCATATTTTTATTAATCATAATTTGCTTATCGATTATTATTTATAACAGAGGTGAGCCCTGAGACATTCCCATCCTGGAAAGCAAAATGGGGGTTTGTTCACTGGAAGAGAGAATAAATAAATAAGTCCAACTGCCCATAGACTTGGTCTTCCTTATTGGTGTTTGTTTTGCCTAGGACACCCCTTGTCACTCAGGACCCTCTCCTCAAAGGAAGTTGATGGTTTTAAGTGATTTTTTTCTGTTGTCTTACAGAACTGCTCTGTCTCCAGCACAGCTGTCTCTTTTGTCCCCTGACAGAAGGGGACCTGCAGACACGGGGCCCCATCACATCTTTACTAACTCTCCACAATGATCCTTTTCCGTCCAACCTGTCCCCCATGCACCCATCTAGCCTGGTGCCTGCCCTGGCACCTTCAGTGCTGGCACCACTGGAGCACCCACCAGATCGCCTTCCACAGCAGCACCTTCCGATGCAACAATGGTGAAGGGCTCCACACGCTCTGCAGAGCCCAGCCGCTCCTCTGGGTAGTTGACTATGGAGAGGACAGCAGCAGGGGGAAGGGGAGGCCCTCTGGGATGCAGTCCCAGATGTTGCAGCATCTAAAACAGAAGAGAAAATCCTGTCTATACTTCTGTCACCTTTATCCTCACAACTCCTTCTATAAAGGCACTGAGCTTTTGGCAATGGGGTCTTTGACTTATATGAAGTGCAAATGCTTTGTTATGCCCAGTGGGGTGAGCGGGCTCCAGAGCAGAGGCAAGAGCTACAAGCAGAACTGGGAGAGAAACCCCTCCCGAGTGACTCAACTGAAGAAAACAATGACCGTGAGCTGCCCTGTCCTGGGACTGTTTATAATGATTTCCAGGCTGGGAAACTGAACAGATGGGATACTTTACACAGAGCACTCCCACTTTCTGCCCATCTGAGGGATGGTGATAACCTCCCTATCCACACGGATGATACAGAGTTGTTGTGGAACGTCATCAGGGGCCCGGGCAAGGCTCTGTGCCATTATCACCTGGGGGGACACAATGCTCCAGGGTCCAAGACCATGGCAAGCTCAAGATCTGACCCTTGCAGGGTATTACCTCATCTTCTGTTGGCAGTCTCCCATCCCTCAGGATCTCCTCAATCATGGCCTCTGGATTTGTGACCTGGATGTCCAAGCACGGCACCCCAACATGCTCATCTCTGACTGCCTCCTCTGCAACTTTGCTGTGCATCTCCAGCTGAGATGACTGAAGACTCCATTGGTCTCCATCTTTTTGTTCAGGCTTCTTCTCCACCTTCTCCTGAGGTTTATTGGTCTTCTGACCTTTGTTTTCAGCTGAAGGCTGGGACTTCATTCCCTTTTGCATCACAGGTAACTGCACGGTACCCTGAATCCTGTCCCAGTAGGAGAAAACCTGTGTGACATCCTGCTGTGATGACTCATAGATCTGAAACCTCAGCATCAAGTTCTCCTCCATCTCAGCTGGTTCCTCTGGGATTTTGGTTTTCCCCTGCTCTGGGGCTTTGGTTTCCCCCTTCTTTGGCATTTTGGATTCCCCCTTCTTTGGGGCTTTAGTTTCCCCCTTCTTTGGTGTTTTGGCTTCCCCTTTCTCAGGGGCTTTGGTTTCCCCCTTCTTTGGGGCTCTGGTTTCCTTCTTCTCTGGGGCTTTGGGCTCCTTCTTCTCTGGAGGCTTGGTCTTCTTCTCTGGGGGTTTGATTTCCTTCTTCTCTGGGGCTTTGGTTTCTTTCTTCTCAGGGGGTTTGGTTTTCCCCTTCTCTGGTTTTGCAGGTTGGTTCCCCACGGAGACACCCTTCTTTCCCTTCTTCTGCTTCTCTTCCTCCTTCCGCCTCTCTTCCTCTTTCTGCCTCTCTTCCTCCTTCTGCCTCTCTTCCTCCTCTAAGGCTTTTGCCTCCTCCTCAAGCTTTTGAGCCAGCTGCTTCAGCTTCCTTCAGCAAACAAAATAGAAAACATCGCTGAGAGTCCCCACCAGAAACCTGGGCTCACTAGTCTGGGCTGGCCCTGCACTTTGTTCCTTGATCCTGAGGCTAGGCAGAACCACAAGACCATTTCTGTGAATTTTCCTCAACCCACAGAAGTTGGGAACATCCCAGGTGAGGGGAATGGTGGAAGGGACCTCCAGGACCAGCCAAACATAAGCCTTACCATCGTAAGGTATTAATTGTGCAACCTCCCTCTTAAGGCACACCCAGACACCTCCAGCTCACTGCCAAAGGCTGATCCACCAGCCCTCTGCACTGATGCCTGAAAATGCCCTTCATCTCTTGATTTCCCAGTTGAAACCAGATCACAAATTGCTAACATCTGCTTATCTCTCCCACAATTCTTACTCAGCTCATTCTGCCCCCTTCTCCCTGGGCATAGCCTGCTCCTTAAGGGGAATAATCATATCAGTCAGAAAGCAAAGGCTGCAGGAACTCCTCCCCTGCAAGACAGGCTCTTGTCAGCCAGATTTCCTGCTGGAACCCAGCTGTGACCAAGCAAACTAGTGCTATCTGCCATGGGAACCATTTGAAGCAGCCTTGTCCGTCTCCTCCCCATGAAACCAACTTCAGCCTGGGCTGAAAGAAGTCCTGATACTCAGGCTTGCTTTAAGCAGCCTCCCCTCCCAGCTCCACCCTTTCCCTATGTGTCCTGAGCTGGGCTCCCTTGCTGGAGCAGAGCTTCTCCTGTGCTTGCCTACTGCTGCAGCTGAGGACACGAGCTTTTATGGGTGGTGTCCACCATAAGGAGAACCCTGGCAGATCAGCATTGCAAGGACTTCATCTGTGGCAGGAGCAGGACCCAAACCAAGGGTTTGTCTGTGCCCCACACCTGCCCATAGCACAATCCCTCTGTTTTGGTGAAGAAGGGAGATGATGAAGAAGGTGCGACTCAACACCATGGACTTAAAGACTTCTACAGGCAGTGCCAAGGCAAGCCCAGAGCCCAGCTCCCTGCAGGCAGCATCTAAGCCAGGAGGGCTCACCACTAAAATAGAGAAGATGATGTTCTGTCTCAACAGAAGAAGGTCTTTCCTCTCTTGGGAGCCAGGGGGCTAAGAGTGGCCGTCCCTGTGTTGCTTCTGGCCTTTACTATCCAAATCCTCTGAGCTCAGAGTCCTTGGAGCAGGGAAGCTCTCCAGGGACAATACCCTGAGCAGTAACCCGTGGAAGGCTTACTCACTTCTCCCTCTGTATACGCTTCATTTCCAGTATTATTTTATCCACTTCTGCTTTCTTCTCCTCAGGGAGGGCATCATACTCGTCCTCATCAATTTGTAAGACACGTTCTAGCTGCCTCTGCATAGCGTTTTCCTGCTCCAGTTCTTTAGCACAAAGCAGAGGAGAAACCATGAGTGACTGCAAGCAGAGCTGGGTGCTCTGGGTCAGCTGCAAGGATTCACAGCTTTTCCCGACCCAGCCTGTCATACCAGGAGATATTGGGGAGCTCATATCTCTGCTCCAAAATTCAGACAATCCCCCAAACTAAGGCCGGGCAGTGAGGTCCTGTGCTTTGCCTGGCTTAAGTGCGCCAAGGCTGAGGACAGTCATTTGTCACTGAGCTACAGCAGCTGGCACTTGTGCCCAAGCTTTAATGTTTGAGATTAAGGTGAGTCTTAAAACCTCAGATCTCGTGCAACTCTGAGATGAGTGCTGGTTACACTGAGGCAGAAGGTGGAAAGACTAATAAAAACATTTCTTACAAGTTCTGCTGCAAACCCAGATACACAGAGATAAGGTTGAGGACTGGAGAGAGAATATTTGGGAGGGACAGAGATATCTCACCTTCCTTCTCTCTTTCAGCTTCCTTCCTCTTTCTTTCAGCTTCGTCCCTGGCTTTCCAAGAAGCATAATCCTGATGCAGGTTCACCATGAAGATATGACAACGATTATTGACAGCTTTGAGTACACAGAGCAGAGAAGATTCCAGGCTGCTTGCAAAGAGGCTCTCCAAGCCATCAAAGACCACTCCCTTGTAGCAGTCTTTATGCTGTGAATAAAGGGAAGAGTAAGTCAGCCATTGCACACAGGGGGCTCACAGCTGGACAGTAAACCCAGGTGTCACAGGGCACCAGCTATCCTTGTCCCAAGTGCATTAGCTAAGAGCAGCTTGGACCTGTCATTAGGCTCTGCTAACCAAGGGCAGCTGCAGCTTCCCCCAGGGTTCCCTGCACACAGCCCAGGATCCCCCAGCAGCCCATACAGACCTCCTCCTCTTCGAGTTGTACCTCAGTGCCTGTGTCTCCAGAGCAGCAATGTCCCCTTTTCCCCCCACACCACACACCTTCAGCCTCTCACAGAGGATGTCCACCAGCAGGTCCTCGGGCAGCACACAGCTCAAGCAGTTCAGCTCTTTCCCACAACTGCTGATGATGTTCAGCTGCTGCGGCGCAGGAGCAGTGGCAACTGTGAACTGTAATGTGGACCATTGTAAGGAAAATAAACCACAGTGGAAAGCCCAGAACAACTCCCACTGCTGGGCTTGGAGCTGGGGTTCCTCACTAGTGGAGACTAGAACAACCCTGCAGCGGAGGCTGGGGGCTCTAGGGGATGGTCCTGGAGGGCCCATCCCTTGGCCAGCAGAGACCCGAGCTTGCAAGCCCCTGGTGCAGCCTCCCAGCACTTTGCTCACTGCCTGCAGCCACACTGGCCAGGACTGCACTTTGACAGCAAACCATTGAGAACCACTGGAGCTGTCTGCCAGAGCACATTCCAAGCCCAAGTCATGCCCAGCCTGCCAGCTGGGCTTGGCACTATGGACCCACATACCAGGCCCTGGCTGGAACAGAGCCTCCACTGTAAGCAGCCCCTGCCCATCTCAAAGACAATGCAAAGGTCCCAGGCATCAACCAGGGCAGATCATGTTTACCTTGGTGTCCTTTTTGTCAGATTTGCTGGATGACTCCTTCTTCTTTTGTGCTGAAGGAGTCTTGCCTTTGGCACTCTTTGTGCTGACTCTTTCCCCAGAGGCTTGTTTACTCCTGAGCTGAGGGCTTTTACCTGCACAGGGGACAGATGGTTCAGGGGGGCTTTCAAAAGCAAGTCGGCACCTTTCACTGCAATGGGCACAGGAACATGGCACTTTTCCCCCAGTCTGCTGGGCACTGGCAGCACCGTTTCCCAGAAGCAGCTCCTTCCCTGCTTCTCTTACCAGCAAGTAAAGAATGCCATCCCATACTTGATTTTAAAGCCAGCACTGTGTCCCTCCTAACAACTGTGCATGCAGGTGACACTGCTTGCACAGCAGTTCCCCTGCGCATCAAGCCGAAGATTCGTTCTCCAGGACCATTGTTTCCATACACTGCACCCATCCTGCATTCTCATGTGGAGACCTGCAGCCCTGCCCCACCTGGATCACCCATCTCCACTGGAGCTAAGTCCCCCTTGTAGGAAAACCCCAGCTGGGATCCAGAGTCTTCTTCCTTCCACCAGCTCCCAACCCAGCCAGGTTCAAAACTGAGCAATGCAAAACTTCCCCCTGCACTGAGCCAGGTCTGGCCTCACCCTGCAAAACTCAGGGCACCAACTGCCCAGTCAGTAAGTGTCACAAATGTCTCCAGTCTCACATGGAGAACATCCCAGCGTGCAGGAGCTGTGTAACCTGACAGTGGGCATAGGTAAATCTCTGGAGAAAAGAGCTCATCTGGAGCATGTCTCTCGCTGAAAATTCTTCTGGGAGGCTGTCCTTCCCTTCCTCTTGTCTGGGAGGTTACACTCATAGTCAGTCTCCTTGTGCTTAATGAGACACTTCAGAAGGCTTTTTCCTTGTTAAAGTAGGCAGTAATTCTGGTTGCTGCCCATGAGGAGCAAGCTCAATTCAGCTTTGAGAAAATATAAAATACTTGGGAAAGAGAGAGGTGTGCTTCACCACCCCTAGAAAAACAAACATGAGCCAAGAATGGCAGCAAAGGGGGCTATAAAAGAACCCCTGACTGAGCCCTTAAAATAGAATTTTTTTTTTTTTTAGGCAAGCCAGTGATGCACTTCACCCATGTTCCCTAAGAGAGCCAAGGACTGAAAAACTGCTGCTCTGAGTAAGCAGAAGTGGACAGTCATGGTGGGTCTCTCAAGCACTGGCTCTGGGTCCAGCATTTCTCCTTACTAGCTTTACCTTCATCTTTGCCTTTGGCAGCCTCCATGGCAGCCTCGGTGCAAAGCTCCCGGGCACAGAGCCCTGCTGGGCTCTGGTCGTTGGCGATGGCCTCTTTCACCACGGTGTCAATGCACACGTGAGCAGCACCATAATACTGACACAGGCCTGCTGCTGTCTCTGTCTTTCCTGAGAGAGAGAGGAGGACTGCTTGGTGACACTGGCACAGGAGGCACTACAGGGACAGGCCCTGGAAAAATCTCCAATAAGATTTCAAAGTTAAAAGGACAGTGGGAAAGCAAGTATCCCTCCAGGGGAGGCCATGGGGGAGGCAGCTATAGCGTGGGTACAAGCTCCAGATTCCAGAGCCAAGAGGATCATCTCCACCTCCTGTTCAGCTGAGCACTTTGTCTTAAGCACCATGGCCCACCAGAATGCGTTTCTCCTGCTTGCCCCTCTCCCTGCAGCCCAGGGCTGCAGCTCACATACCTGCCCGGGGTGACCCATGGACAATGACAACAATCCCTTGTGCTTCACGCCTCTCTGAAGACGGGCCAATGCCCAGGTGGCGCATGACAGCCCGAGAGACAGGATTCCCAGTCACTTTCACCATGGACTCAGGATCGAATAGGACAGTCCTGTATGCTGCAGTGCAAAACCAGAGGGAAAAGTCAGCCTCCTGCCTACCTTTTATGCTCATCATCCTCCCCATCCCCTCAGATCCCAGGAAAGGAGACTTGGTGAAAGCAACATGAGCTTGTTCTCTTGTTGCTAGGAAGTGCAAATACATAAGAGCCAGTGATATTAGACCTGGTCCTACTGGCTGAGGAACTCATCCAATCCTAGTCTTTGGGGCTAAGGGACACAAGGCAATATCCTGATTATTTCCCCAGCCTATGGCAGGCAGATAGGAGCGTGCTTTGGCTACATTCAGGGTTGGTAGAGGATGCCACAGCCCTTCAGCCAAGAGATCCTCCATCAAGCTGGGGAACAGGCAGCTGCTAAAAGCATGGGCTTTCCCTGGAGAACAAGGTGACAGAGAGTTCAGGGCGTATGGACTGGACTCCCAACTGTGACCACAGTCAAAACAGACACCGCCAAACCCTCACTGTTTTTCTGACCTGGTGCTGCCTCGCCCATGGCCTTGGCCTCAGCCTCAGCCCTGGCCTTGGCCTCTGCCATGGCCTTGACCTCTGCCTGTTGAGCCTTCAGCCTCTTCTGTGCTTCATGGTCCTCCAGCACCTCTGGGGGCAGCGTCTCACCCACAGCACGTGGAGGCATAAAAAAGCTCTTTTGGTACTCAGAGCCCACTGCCATCCGCAGGATCTGTGTGCGTAGGGAAGAGAAGCCATGTGCAAGATTCCTCTTCTTGCCTTTCATCTCACATACTCAAGAAACCCATTTTCTGTCTCACTTCCTCCCAGCAACACAAACTATTTAGGTCCTCCCGCAGCATGTCAGCAGAGTTGGCTTTGCCCTGGGGATTGCCTCCATCTCCTGGCACAAGCCTGGGAATGCTGGAGTGCTGTGACGCTTGGGCAGCATGTACATGGGGACCAGACCTGTCTTCTCACCTTCTCCTCCTCAAGATACTGCTCATCAAAATCCAGTGAGTAAAACTCAGTGGGGAAGTTGCATGGATTCTTCACCACCACCGTGGCATCCACCCCACTGCTGTTCACCAGCACCCATCCCATCTTTAGTGCTGGAGGGCTGAACTCCAACCGTGGCTCCACACCTTGTCCTGAGAGGTGCAGCTTTAAGTGATTGCTGCTCCCACGAATGTTAAGCTTCAGCGCATTCTTGTAAGACCTCTGAAAAGAGGAAAGTGCAAAAAACTCATCCATGAAGTCCCAGGTGACAGGATCACAAATACAATGCTTGCCCCAAGGTCAGTGTTATCAGTCCCTCCAAGGTGAATGGAAACCAGATATTTACTTATGCTAGGGACTACAGCACCTGTACTAGTCTGAGTCTGAGTAACTGGGATGAATCCTGGTGTGCACTGTAACTGGGTATTTGGTACCAGATGGATGTACAATGGACTGTCAGACATTTTCACCTAGTCATGCAGGAGTGCAATTCTCATGAGAAGGGCCCTCGGGTGTGGAAATGAGCCCCCCGGGTTCCGGCTAGCTTTCTCGGGGGGCTTTTGCTCGCAGGCACTGTCCACAGGTTTTTGCCTGGTCCCTCCTCGCTCGATTAGCAGGGAGATATCAGGCTGGGTTCTGCCAG
>WEZZ01002085.1:13213-27103 GCA_013400585.1 Chloropsis cyanopogon
TTTTTTTTTTTTTTTTTTTTGGTACACTCTCCTTGGATGAATTTGAGCTTGTATTTTCCAAGCTTTAAATGTGTTGGTATTTCACAGTGGACTACAGCCTAAAGAGCAACTTGGACATTGTAAGTGTACCTACACCATATTTTAGCTCATGAGATTTTATTTAGTTGCTAGCAGTCTTCTCTAGCTGTTATCTAGCCAAGTTTAAAAGCAAAATGTCTCCAAATTAAATACAAGATTAAAGCAAACTCAAGCTGGCAGAGAGGGGGTTCAGGACCACGTCTGTGTTTGTACAACTTCTCCAAAGGAGCTAAGGATCAAACTTCATGACTTCTCTGAAACAACACCCATAATAAACATTACAACTGGTAGTAAATATTTCAGAAATGTATCCTTAATCTAAAGCTGTGAGACCTAAGGTTTATCCAATATCAAAGGGACAGTATCAAATTTTTAAGATCATGGATTTCACACATGTAAAACCTTTAGGCTCCTGTGAAGCTATCTAGAGTCTCACAATGCTTTACCATAAAGTATGATTGGAAATTTATTTGAAAAGTTTCCTGTTTTAGGAGCTGAAAATGTAAACCTTTAATCCCTCCACTATCATTCTAATGGAATAGGGTGTATTTATTAATTTCTCAAATAAGTAGAATTTCAAGTACTGTGTGCAGGTCTGTTGTGTAGCAAGACTGTCTTTAGAATTTACCCCTTTAGAAGAAACATTTACAATACCTCATGGCTATGTCTAGAAAAATCTGGGAAGGGAAGAAAAGGAAGTGTCAGGGCCAGGTGAAGACAGTCATATCACAAGACTTGGACTATGCACACTTCTTGTTTCAGGTTCTATTTGCTTCACTTGTGCTTAGATTTCACACAGCAACATGTCATTATTTCAAGATAGCTAGGCTAAATTTGTTTAGAAAATGAAAGAGTTATATGAAAGGCTGTCCAACCAGTATCTGATGACTACTACATAAATGGATAAATCTACCTCTATTAAGAAGATAAATTTCCAAATATTTCAAAATTTGCAAGTTTTTAAAAATGGGATACTGAAACTTAAGGAGAGAATGGAAGAAGTGCTTCTGTGGAGAAAACCAACAGAAAACATTGCCAATCTTTCCCCCAGGTTCTTATGCAACAAATATATTGATTCATTTCACTATTTATCTGAAACCCAGATTTAAGTGCCTATTTATTGTGATGCATCTTCATCTAGCAGTAAGTCTCATAATTTGTGCTAGTAAAGTCTTTAACCCTTAGCAGTGACCTCTCAGGTGCTATCAAATGTAGAAAATGTGATAGCTGTTGTATGTTCAATACTCCTATGACATAGATTAATGAACACAATATATTACTTACCTTGCATGTGATGACAAAGGGGACCTCATCCACCTCATGCAGTTTAAAAACTTTCATTAAGAACTATTATTTAAACTAAAAAATTACCTGTGATAATTTAAGAGGAATTTGTATTTGAGAACCCAAATCCCAGTTTAGTGTGTGCAAATTCTTGGACTTCATTATACTTTAGTGTAAAAGGGAATATTCAAATTATTGAGCCTGACATTTTACATGAGACAGAACACTGCAGCTGATATTTCTGCATGAAGACTGGTAATTTGTGCTAAGCAAATAACATCCTTGCAGGGTGAAGGATCTAATCTCTTACTATGGAAAGTAACCAGTAAAACTCATCCTTTAAATGAGTTGGGTTTGGCTTCATTTTGGCTTTTTGCAAACAGAAACCTAATTTTCACAGCAAGTGCAGTCATGCTACTTTATCCTCATTTGTTTCAGTGTTAATGTCTAGACTTTAAATTAAATTGCTATTTTCCTTCCCTGGGGATTGCCACCCTGATATAGTTATAAACAGACAACATATTCTTTCTCACAGCATTCGTTTTGTCAGGCTTCCTCTGTTTTAACTGAATCTGAGGATAAAATGGCTTTTCCTCTTGAGATTAACTTTTGCCTATTCCAACAATGCTACTCACAGCTTGTTTTCACTGTCATCTAGCAGCAGAGATAGAATACTTATTCCTGGCACAAGGAAATAAGCTACAACTGGTTTTTTAGGTATGTTGTTGTCTGTTTTGTTTTGGGGTTTTTTAAAAATCTTTTCATAATGACCTTTCCAAGTCTTTCTCATCAACTCAGAGTTTTGTAGAACATTTCTAAACATATCTGCCCCAAAGTAATTGAAAAGGGTTCCTCCAGGTTCACCACATGGTTAACTAAAGGGTTTTTTATTTCCTTTCAGGATGTATAACAATCAAATGGATGGATATGTTAATAGTACAAAGGATATTTTTCTGCATTTTTAGGTCAAGATGAATGTTTCTTTTTAAAAAAGAAAAAGTGGAAAATATTGTTAACCAGCATGGACAGACTTTGTGTCATTCCTTTTTGCCTCTCTGTAAGGAAAAATTGGTCAGTTCACTGATAACCCTTCTGTTGGCCCTACCAAGGAAAGCAGACCTGCTCTTCTTTCTGGCCTCTCTAAAGACCCAACTCAACCAAACAAAAAGTCAAACAGAAAGACCCCAGCCAAACAAAAAAAGAAAACCAAAATCTGCACTATAACCCAATGCCCACTGGCCATTTCATAGGCGAAGATTTGGTTTCAGGGCTGGCTTCATTTTGGACAAAGGGAGGTCTGTAAAATGTCTCAGTTTAGTACTGAGCTCTCTCAAACTTTTCTGGCAGTTATCCTTGAAGAAGTTGTTATAACCTGATTTGTCTAACCATGCAAATACTTACTAGAACATGATATTTTCATGATGTATGCATTCTTTGTTTTGTTTCTTTATCACCACAAAGAACTGCATAATACACTTAAATTATATCTGATTAGGATTAAAATTGTATCGATTCTAGAGAGAACATTGCTGAACTTTTGTTTTCCTCTTATTGCTTAAAATTGATATTGTGAGGACATATTTTTCCTGGAAAAAAACAGTTTATTTCCATAGATTACTTAAAATAACTTTTCTAGACAAATAATATTTAGCTATAAAAGCTGTTAGGTATTTTCAGCTGGGTGTATTCTATTCAGAAACAAATTTTAACTCTTCAGTCACAACCTGAATGAAGTTTAGAAAGGGCGAGTGCTGCATTCTGCACCTGGGATAAGGCAGTCCTGGATACAAGTTCAGACTGGGGAATGAGATGCTGGAAAGCAGTGCTGTGGAAAGGGTCCTGGTTGATGGCAAGTTGAACGTGAGCCAGCAGTGCCCTGGCAGCCAGGAGGGCCAGCCCTGCCCTGGGGGCATCAGGCACTGCATGGCCAGCCAGGCAAGGGAAGGGATTGTCCTGCTCTGCTCTGTGCTGGGGCAGCCTCACCTCAAGTTCTGGGGCAGTTTGGGGCACCACAAAAAAAGATTTTAAACTATTAGAGAGCATGCAAAGGACAGCAGTGAGGATGATGAAGGGCCTTGAGGGGAAGCCGTTTGAGGAGCAGCTGAGGTCACTTGGCTTGCTGGGCCTGGGCAAAGGAGACTGAGGGGAGACCTCACTGCAGTTACAGCTTCCTCATGCGTGAAGAGGAGGGGCCGGCACTGATCTCTTCTCTGTGGTGACCAGTGACAGAACCTGTGAGAATGGCCTGAAGCTGTGTCAGGAGAGGTTTAGGTTACATATTAGGAGAAGGTTTTTCACCCAGAGGGTGGTTGGGCGCTGGAACAGGCTCCCCAGGGCGGTGGTCACAGCACCCAACCTGTCAAAGAAGTATTTGGACAACTCTTTCAGGCACATGGTTGTGGCAGTTTGTTTATTTGTGATTCTTGAGGCGTCCTGTGCAGGGCCAGGAGTTGATCTTCAGTGATCCCTGCGGGTGCCTTTCAACTCAGAATATTCTAGGACTCTGATTTTGTAACCTTTGAAGACCAATTATCCAAGAGGAACATGAAATATATTCCTGCTCTTGTTGGTGACTCAGTGTTCTCACCAAAATATTTTTGCCTCTCCCCCTCCCATTATTTTTGTGTACCTGGCACTTTGCTCTGTTCTCTAAAAGCACAACAAACAAGTAAGAGGAAATCAGAAAAATTAGAAAGCAAGAGCTCACACTGACCCAAGTTTTCATGTGAAATATCTGCTCCAGTTTTGGTATAATCAATGAATGCAAAATTAATTAGTCATGTAAATCCAGTCTCCAGATTCCTGAGGCATCTATAAGCAAAACCTTTGGATACCTGGGAGAAATGTGAACTTTTACTATGTTATTGGTGAGAGCCTTTTACGGTCACCTAGGGTGCTAGTCAGAAATGGATAAAGATCTTCAGAATTATGAAAAAGATTGCCCCTGAATCCTGTGTGGTTCTAGTACAGTTTTAAACTAGTATTCTGAAGAAAGAAATATTCCTGAATGCAACAGGAGCAAATTTAATTGTGAAATAATTCCTAAACCAGCAATTTGGGTGGTTTAGAATTATTTGCAATTTTACAAAGTAAGGCTAGAAAAAAAATGGTCATAGAATATAATTTTAGATTGAATTATCAATTTTCTAATATTTAAATGAAGAGAAACAAAATCAACTACATAACATCATTTGGTATACTCAGGAAGGTAGTTTATGAAAGTGGTTGAACTGAGAACTCTCTTTCCTTCAAGAGAAAAAGGCTTGAAATCGCTTTAAGAGAATGGCATAATTTTGATCTGTATTCCAAGGATGTAAGAATGAATGAGAACAATGCTTTCAGATCGAAGCTTAGGAATAAGGACCTAAGCCACAAAATGAAAGCAGAGATATCACACTTTATTATATTTTATAATTATCAGTTAAGGGCAAAATATTTTTATCAATGAAATAAAGAACAAAGAAAGGACTGGGGTTCCGGTGTGAGTGAGGTGAAACTGAATTTCTACTAGATATACTTGAGAAAAAGACCAAGTCATCTATGTTAACCTATGTAAAGGTTAGCACAGGTGTGAAAACAGACAGTTAGGTGCACATAAGAATTTAGGATCTAAGAAAAAGGATTTTGGAACCACAATTCAGTGTGCAGAAAAAAACCCCCAACAAACAGATAAGAAAGATTCAATGATACATTGAAAAAGGTAATTTGAAAAAGTAATGTGAAAAAGGTAATTTGAAAAAACACTTAAGGTCCTTGACTGAACAATATTGCCTGCCTATTTCTATATGTTAATTTCTAAGAGTAACTTGCAGGCATACCTAAAGAATACTGAGTTTTGTGGAAGAGGATTACAAGTAGTTTTGGCAATGTAGGATAAAATAGTGAATATTATTTCATCCACTTGGGGAGGCAACTTTTTATTTAAGTTTGGGTGTTTTGTTTGTTTGTTGGGTTTGGGGATTTTTTTAGGTGAGAATGGAGGGTTCAAACACACTTCCTTCATGTTTCAAGGGCTAAAATAATTGTATAACTCTAAACATAGGAATACTTTTGTGGAAATCTCGTTGGTTTCTTTTTTTTTCTGAAAATATAGACAAATCTAGTTCCTCTAATGTAGGATAAGAGATCATGTATTAATTTCACTCATCATTTGAAATACTCCAGTGTTCTGATAATGTGATCATGGTATAATTTCACTCATCATTTGAAATACTCCAGTGTTCTGATAACATGGGTACTTCTCATCAGAATTTAGTTATGCAAAACAATGTGTCTCAGCTGAAATATATCACTTCCACAAGCCCAGTGGGTCTGGTACTAAGGCAGAATACTAATTCAATTCTGAGTAAGAGGCTCGTCTTTTGGCTCTCCTGCTAACATCCACAAAATCATAAATGTACATAACTTCATGTAAAGTACAGAAGAGGAGTTCAACAACTTGGAAAGAAATACTTCCATTTTCTCTTGATAAGAGTATAAAACTTAACAATCGAGACCAAGTGCAGCTTAACCACACAGCTTGTTTGCAGAGAAACTCCTGTTGTCAATGCAGCACACTTTTTGGCACATCAGAGAAATTCTTAGCTCTCTATTCAACACCATGTTGAGGAATGAAAAGAACTTAACATCTACATTTGAAGCAGGAAGAAAGTTGTATGAAATACAATACAAGACATTTTTACATTTTACATTTATACATTGTATATACAGCACATTAAACACTATAAAGTATTTGCTCCTTAATACCATTTTTAACCATCTCTGTGACTGCTGACTTTCCCAGAACTAATCTTTTAGGATCTACAAAACAAATAATTCCTTTGATCAGGATGTAGTTTATTAGAACAAGAATAAGACAGAGCTGAGAAACTGTTTTCAAACTGCTAAGAGTCCTGGGTTATTTTAGCCTGGAAACACCATTTTACCACCTCTCTCACTCTCACTTTGCAGCCTCAGCTGCACTAAATAATTTCCTCAAGCTAATAAATGGTGAATTTATATGTCAGTCTTCACCTTGATCCTTCTCTCAGTGCAGTAACTGCTGCTCCTGCAGGGGCTTCCTGTGTTGTTGTGGTTTCTCTGTCCTACTGGGGGGTTTATGTATTTAAACATGCTGGTTTCTTGTATTATTAAATTCTCTCATTGGGACAATATTTTTGTACAGGAGTGTTGATTTAAAGAGAAGCTTTTCTGAACAGAAAAAATCACTGTCAGTAGCCAGCAGAAGGTAGAACAAAATATTCAACACTTTGTAGTAAATTGAACGCAATACTCTGATATTCTATCCAGCCCAGAAATCCAAAGTGGAACCCATGAATTATAGATCACCAGCATAGAGGTTAACAGCTGGAAAAAAACATATTTGCAGTCAGTAGATTCTGAATCATAACAGTTTTGTTTGTTTGTTTGTTGGAAGCATAGGCAAAAACTCCAGCACCTGTGTTTTTTCAGTCTTTAAAATAAATGCATTGTGATAACAAAAGCAAAGACATTCTCCTCAGGACTCCACTTATTTCAGTACTCAAGATCACTGGTATTAAGCCAACAGCAGTATTTTTCTTTTCCCATGTTGTTTGTCGTGTGGTCAGTGTTATTTCTCAGGCTCTACATTGTTTTTGTCGGTACACTCTGAAAACAAAATGGTGAATTTTGTCCTGAGTTTTTAAATTTTGTCACCCTAAGATCTAACACAGTTCTTCAATATTTAGAGCTATATGAACACCTATTATTTAATCACCATTTTTTATGCACTAAGAAATTACGGTCTGAAGTTTTCACTACATTTGCCCAACCTGGGGTGCCTATGACCTGAGGCTTTAGTCATTATTATACAACTTGTGCTCCAAATTGTCTGTACTTTGTTACAGTCCCACACAACTCATCAGCCTCTCTTTCCATTTAGAGAGCCAGAATTGCAGTGGACAAGATTTGCAGCAATTCAGTGTTGTCTGAGGGATAAACCCCCCTGATTTTTTAAAATATTTAGCATGTCTGATTCCCATCCAGATTCAGACAGAGGACAACTCCAAGACTGAAATTCAAGATGACTCTTCAAATCACGGATGACAAAGTTTTTCAGAAGAGATCCAGTCTTACTGCCCCCCAGTCTCCCCAAGCCCCAAACCAAACAAACAATCAACATGCTCTTCATCTGCTAATCATGGAATCCATCTAAATCTCATTCCTATGGAAAATTGACATACCTCATTCTCTTTTCATCCACTCATGTTTTGCTTTTACAAGCTATCCTGGCAGACCACTGTTGATACAGCTAAGGAGGAAAAGGGGCATCAAATTGCTGAACAGAAGTAAGTAATTAGACTTCAGGTGAAAGAGGATATGGTGTAAAACAGGTCATTGTTTTTGCTTATAAATATAAATTATGCATTTTCCCCGTAGCTTCAAAAACAACAACATTAAATCCTTAGCTGTCAGGACTGATAAGTAAACAAAAATAAGAACTAAATACTGGAAGAAGATAAGGAAGAGAGACCAAAGATATAGCTGGAAAAGGAGATGTAAAAATATTTTTTTAAAAGACTTTCCAGAAGAAAAAAGCATAAGAACTCCTTGCTCAGCTCAAGAACTGACTAACATGAAACAAGAAACAACTGAGCCAAGTGTTACACAGTTTTAGGAAATGCACAGAAAAGACTGCTTTTGTCCATTAGCTCTCTTTTGCCTGCTCCAGTTACACTTCATACTGCCCATTTCAAACTAACTGAAATCAGCAGACCATCTAAGCAAGTGCTTAGGTTAATTCCTATTCCTCATTTAATAAAGATTACACAAGATTGAATAAATATTATGCAACATATTTCTATTTCCCATACTTAAGTTTAGTTCTTATCTTCTTGGTTTAACAGGAGTGTTTCAAGGTTACAATGTAGAAGGATGTAGTTAGTCAATTCTTGGCCTTATTGAAGCCAGTGGTAAAACTCTTGTCTTTCATGGAAAGAGAATTTCTTCAGAGTACTTAGCCTAATTTCTAGCAGTTGAAGTTCATGTGCATTTAAGATATTTCACTAGCAGAGAAATCTGTAAAACAGTTTTGTAGTAGTAAGTTTTTCACACTCCAAATATTTATTTTAAATGGAAACTTTGTAAGAAGCTACATTAAAGCCATAAAGTAAAATAAAATTAAATGAAAAATTACATGTAAAAAGAAATACTAAAACATGGAAAAATGCTGAAGTATTTTAATAATTTGAAAACCTCACAGAGGCTACAGCATTATTTTCAGCCAAAATATTTCTAAAACTGGCAGCCCAGAAGAACCCTGGAACACCCATGTGGAAACATGTTTTTAATTCTGAAGTAAATAGTTTTTCCTCATACACAGAAGTATTTGCTTTAAATAGCATAAGATGGCTCAAAATAGTGAGGAAGCTAAGCATTTTTGTTGTGCAGTTAGACATTAATTATACGTAGTTAGAATCAAAGTTATTTCTGAGCTACATTTGAAAAGTCTAGAAAAATAAACATTTTAGAAAGCAAAGCTTATAAACTGAGGTCTGTCTTAATCCAGTCATTAGTAGGTTAGTTTTCCAACCATTCATTGTGTTTGGGCACCCAGAGGTGTGAACCTGCTGACAGGGACCTTCAGATGCCATGATTACACACTCACAGACAATAAAACGTGGAAACTTGTCAGTGTTCTGTGTTACCAGGGATATCACAGGGAGCAAAGCCTCTGAGCACAACAAAGGAGGTTTTTCTCAAAGTACAAAAGGATCTGGTTATTTTAATTGAAAATTATAAACTGTTCCTAATCTGTGTTGTTCTTCTGCCAATGTAGCTAGCATTAGGAGTGACTTTCAACAATTTGTCTATGTAATGTGGTTGAGGAGAACAATTTAGAAGTCTTAAAGACAGAAGTTTTTTCCAGAAATAAAATCCAGCACCAGAATGAGCAAAGCCAGTAGTGAGCCTAGCAAGTCTATTCTTTGTTTTTTTAGCTTCAAACACATAAAACATAAGCACCTATTTCACTCACCTTTCCTGTCATTAACCTTTTGTACTCTGGACCTCTTGGGTATGAAAGGCTTCTCACAGCCTGAATACTGGCATTTTCTGTCCCTGCACTGGGCAGAACAAATTAGTGGATAACATCTACCTTATCACCGAGCAGTAATATCAGTCACTGAATCATATTTTTCATCTTTCAAATGATCTGATATCTCTACCACTCTTTTCCTAGAGGTGATATGATTCATTTCTAATTTTTAATGTTTTTTCTGCTCAGTGAGATGCGATGTTGGCTTACACGATAAGAATATTTGATCACAAGCTTCCCAACTACATGCTAGAAAACATTAAGAGAAAGCTAACAGTACTAATTAAGGGTATGAAAAAATATACATGAAGTATGGTGAAAAGATTGCCTATGTAGAAAATAATGCACAAAAATTTTGCAATGAAATAGGAGAAAAATAATGAATAGTGTGAAAAAAGGCATACTGTGAGATTCTTTTCTATCAAAAGAAAATAGCATATTAAGCTAAAGTCAAAGTTGTCAGATTGGAAATCAGTGACAGCTAAGTTTTTATAGTACACAATTAGTCACCAGCATTGTTAGTCACAGGAAGTTCCAGGAGCTGGACCCTGGAGAGACAAGAGGGTTTGAGAGTTGGCTGCTGGACAAAGTAGGAGGTTCAAGCCTCCTGGAGGGACTGGTCCAGGGTCAGCTACCAGAAAGATCCATTTGCATCTGTGAGGTTTCAAGTCAACTGCAAAGCAGCCCACTATTGACCAGAGCTGGGCACATGGAGCAGTGGCAGCCGTGCCTCTGCTGAGCTGTGACCATCAGCAGGTTCAAGAGTAGATTTCACCACAGCAGTAGAAAATGCAAAAGAAAAATAGTTTTCTCCCATGATGTTCTGTATAAACACTGGCCAACAAGAACAATATGCTGTTGATCATAATGATTGGATTCTGCTTTGTCATAAAAATATTCAACGGTCTTTTTCATCTACTTCGTCTTTATATACTTGAGTTGTCCTTTGAATGTTACTACTTTTTGGAACATTTTCAGTTTCATAATACTTTACTAACGTGAAAAAATACTGTAATTGTTGCTTAAAATAAACCTGTATTTACCTCTTAGTGTTGCTTTAATTTATGATCTCTACACCTGCCTCTGACATTCTGAATCTCTTCATGGCATAAATTAGCAATATAATTGTAAAAACTGAAAGCTGCACTGGAGCTTTTCAGAGGAGATCACATTTACTTTACAGTTGCCTGTTAATTGCTTTAGTGCCTAAGGATGTACAACATATGTCCTGCAAAGAGACACCCATATGGCTGTACAGTGTATGTCCTGGCACTCTGTTGCCACAGACTAGAAAACAGACTTCTGTTTAAAATGCATGGCCCATTGCATGATTGAAGGTGTGACATATAAAGGATTATAACTGACAACATTGAAGCCCTACACCTGTCACAGTGCTGTGTTAGGAGGATATCTATGTTGTTTGCCTGAGAAGGGGAAAGAAGATTGCCTTCAGTGAAGAAACAATCAAAAGATATTTTAGGATTTCGTACAGAGGAGATTTTGTTTCTCAACTGTCTGATTTATTTCTGTCAGTATAACTCAGCTATAGCTCAATTTTGATTCCGAAGGCTATAAAGTTAAAGAAATTAGTAGAGGAAAAAAATGTAAGGGCATTAATTGGCCACATCTAACCACATTTTGAAAGGTCATTAAAACTTAAAAGCAGCAGAGAGGTGATTAAGGATGTCTCTTACAAGTGGCTACATTTATAGAGGCTTGAACACTTTGAATAGCCCAGTTTTTAGGCTTGCGCTTTTCTGGTATTATGGACATACTCGAACATTTGAAAAAAAAGCAAGAATATGCGTGACCCTTAGAAACTCAACAGTCACTGTGGATGGCTCTCTTAAACCGAGGCAAACCTCTTCCAACAAAGTAATTGCACTCTAGCACTTGCACTGTGGGTGAGCTTCGTTCCCCTTAGCTTCAGCTTTCTCAGTGAAGTACTTCAGTAAAGAAACCAGTCTAAGGAAAAGATTAGTCTCAGCTAACTTTAGCTATTTAACATGCAGTGTTACTAGAGCCTGAACTAATCATCTAGGCCTCCATCGCACAATTGCAGAGAGCTGAGCATTTCTAGAGTGTATTTAGAAACCTTTCCCAGAGTAGAAGGAATCATCCTGTGGAAAGGCTCAGCTCTTTTCATTGACTGACTGGATACTTAAGAAAGGGATTTCTCTCATCTGCTTTCAGACAGAAAGTTTATAACACTGGTTCTTCTTAAATAGTTAACAAAAAGTGAAATACATGACTTCACAGTGAGTCATCTTATCTGAAACCTGAGTCATGTTTCAGTGAGGCCTTTCTTTCTTCATTGACTACAGGGGAAGTGTAGGAGTACTCCTACACTTAAATAATCTCCTACCTCAGGTGTCTAATTTAAATGGTTAGATTATGTCAGACTAATTAAGGTTTATGTGACATTTGACAGCAACCTGAGTACTTTGCTGGAGTACCTCTTTCTCCTGAAGGGAACAGTTCTACATTGTGATCCTTTCTGGGCTTTTGCTCATGAAGAAAATAACAGTGACAGAATTAATTTCTCCTGCTTAATTTTCCCCATTGGTGTAAATTTTCTGAGGTAGCTTATAACTGTAACAAATTAATCCTATTACTTTCCTATTAATATGAATTGGAGCTGGATAGCTAAAAATCATAAACAATGTAACAATAGCTAAGGGTGCAATAGTTAAGAAAGTAATTTCCAAATTCTCCAGTTGATCCAGAAAAATACATTATATTTTTTCTATTGTACTTTTGGTTGTAGTAATTTACTAATTGAAGAGCTGGAGCACATTTGAATTAGAAAGGTTCCTTCTAAGAGGTTATTTTAAAATGCTATAAATAACATTTAATTACTCAAAAACATTTTTATCTACAGTTTCCATAATTTTAATGATAACAAGTCTGATAAAATTCAGAGAACTATATCAGAGGAAACAAGTGAAATAAGAGTCATTTAAGAAAGCATTAAGTTAAATCATCAACTAATTGTCTTCTTATGGTCTTTTGCAGTCTTTCTATATAAATGCTAATTAGAATAAACAAACTCTTCAGTTTTATTCAGAGGCTCCACATCAAAATGCATTTCTTTTTTTAAAAATATGCTCATAACTAATCATAGGTTATATAAATGTTTTAACAGTTACACACAGAATAATGACATGGTCACTATGCTATTCTTGTCTCAGAATTTTTCCTCTTGCACGCTTAGAACAGACAGAAGAACACTTCTTTATTGTTTATTGCTTTTACACAGCACCTCTCTTCATTTCCTCTGTTACATATAAAAACATTATTTTCCCTTCAGTAAGCCCCTTTTTTTTCTAGGTGCAGTCATTTACAGATGTAATATCTTTCTGTTAAGGATTTTTTTCCTTATTTTTCACTTCATGTAATTTGCTAAGCCTTTCCAAGATGATGCCACTAAAATAAATTATTTAGCAGAACTCATAGGAACTCATACCAAGAACATTCTCTTGAAAATGCTCAGAGAAAGCTTCTCATATGAGCAGATTATTCCATCACTGCATTACTGAATTCTTGCACTTCACTCTGAGCCATATGGTAATACCTACTGCTAGACATAAGGTTTCTAGGAATCTCATCTATCTCAGTTAGGATGCTAGAAGCACATGGGGTTCAATGTTTGTTGGTTCAACACTTAACTGGTGCAAAGCAAACTATCCTCATAGCATTCCTGTTGGGCAAGCTGTTGTTACCAAAGAACCTTTGCTGGGCATTGGGCTTAAATCTTGGGAAACCCAACTCCTTCCTTCCATCCCAATGGCCACCTGCACAAAGAATTTGAAGAAAAGAGATAGTGACTTAAAGTAAGTATTCCACCCATTTATTTTTTCGAAACATATTTTATTTACAGTCATTTCCTGTCAAATGCAGCTGAATCAAATTTACCAAGCAAAGCTGCTTTGATCCTTACAATGAAGTTGTAATATCAGTTTTAAAGCCTCAGGATTCAGCATTTGTGATTATTTCTGTTTTAGTAGGAAAACATATTTTCAGTCCATCAGCTGTGAAAGCCCTGGCACTATTGCAGACTAACATTTTTGGCAAGGTTCACCGTAAAGAGCAAAGCAGGGTTTCACAACTGCTGGCTCCAAGGAAAGCCAGTAGTAAACAAAACAAACTTTACTCATTAATACACATTTTTAAAGATTTGAACCAAAGAACAGTGAAACACAGACATGACAAAGTTTCACACATGGCACGGACTAATTAGCTATGTATATGCATTCGTTCATATGTATATGGCAAATTTTACCTTGAAGGACAGAAATAGGAGGCCAGTTTGCTTAAGAAAAAATATTATTTAATATAGGTCAGTAATATAGTTTCAAAACTGGTCGTGGGTAGTTTTCAGGAGTGAAATACTGCATAAATATTACTGCAGTGCAAGAGAAACATAAAGGGAACTTTTTTCCCATTCTATTTTCCTCAGACAAAGTTGTTTT
>WEZZ01002086.1:0-33774 GCA_013400585.1 Chloropsis cyanopogon
CGCCCCGCAAGAAGCCGCCCCCCAGGTCAGCCCTTCCCGCCCCGCGCTCCCCGTGTGGGGCCGGGAGGCTCCTGATGAGCCCCAGGTGTTCCCCATGAGCCAGGTGCGGGGGCGGTGTGGGCTCCTGATAAACGCCCGCTGGCTGTGGGCCCCGCGGGTCCCCAATAAACCCCTGGCTGCCTTTCCGCCTCGGGAAGGAGAGCGGGGCTGGGGGTTTGGGGCAGATGTGGAGCAGGAGCGCCCGTGGGGAATGGTGGCCGCGGGGAAGCGCTGGAGCGGGGCTGCGGAGCGGATAGAGGAAGGATGCCTGCCCACGATGGCCGAGCCGCCCCCGTGCCTGCTGCTGGCAGTGTAGGGAGCGCACCTGGGCAGGGGGGCTGGGACAAACCCGCTCCGTGCCCCGCCCCGGGGTGGCAGAGCCGGGCGTGTCTCCGGGAGGAGTGCTGCACCAGTGGCTTCACCGAGGGGCAGCTCAGCTCGGAGGGAATTAGCTCATGGAGGGGGGGAACAAAATAAAAATAGGGACGTTCTCTGTGCTCTGTTCCTGAAGGAGACGTTTTTACCGGGTTTAACGGTGGTATCGACTGATAAAAATCCTCGAGTTTGGGCTTCTGGGGGAGGGTGAGGCTGGTAATTGTTGGGAGGGTTTGTTCCCGAGCGCTGAGTCGGCAGGAGGGTGCTGGGGTGGGTGTGAGCAGGGCTGCCTTCCACACCTTCCCCTTCCTGCTCTGCTCCAGCTTTCCTTTGCAGCTCAGCCTGGTGACCTCTGGAGTGCTTCTTTCCTGGAGGAAAGAGGAGAGCGTGACAGCTTAGGGCATTTTTTGGTGGTAGGAATAAGTGTCAAACACGTGGAAGCGTTAACAGAAGGAGAAAAGGAGGCCTGGTCTGCTTTGGTGGGATGATCAGCTCTCTGGGAGATGATCCTGGGGAAATAGGAGAGCCTCCTTTGGAAGGTGGGGCCCTGTGGAGGGAAGTCAGCCTGCTGGGAGCTGAACTGGGGTTGTAAAACATTGTTCTGTCTGTTCTTCCCTCAGTGTCCTGTCACCTGTGGAAGATCCTGAGGAGATCCCTGCAAAGAGGCCAAAAACAGGTATTGCCCCTCACAGAGAGGTTCAGTATTAGCTCATCCCCAAAAAATAAACCTGGTTTTCCTTGGCTTGGGGTGCCTTGGGGAGCTCTGGGTTTGGTACTGAAGTTGCTGCTGAAGCTGGGGATTTTTGAGCTGTTCTTGTGGCTGGAGAGGTCTGATGGGCCTGGGCCTGTGGATGGTGTGTCCCTCTGTTCGTGGATGTGGCACCTAGGCACGTGCCAACTTGGTGATCTGACAGGGTTCATCCAACCTTAACGATTGTGTGGCTTTCAAACCAAGGGGAGAATGGGAGGTCCTGGTCAGATGGAGGCAGGAAGAGATGCAGGGAGCAGTTTTTTCCTTTCTGGGAGGATTTGCACCAAGGATCAGTGCTGGCTGGGGCAGGGCATGGCATGTCCCAGCTCTCTCTGGCACTGAGCCCTGCAGGGCAGCACAGAGAGCATTTCCAATCAAGGCTGTTGCTGTTCCGTGGGGGATGTGGAGCTTCCCAATTCCTGCTTGGGAAGACGATCCCCAGGGATGGGTGGGGGTGCTGCCGGGCTGTTGCTGTGCTGTTGGGATGAGTTATCTGCTCCACGTGGGATCAAGGAGCTGGGCTTGGGTGCAAGCAGAAATCCCACCCCATGTTTCCAGCCCCATTCTTTATGGCCTGCTGCTGTGGTTTTTCCAGAATGTGTCTCTGGGGCTAGCAAGGAGCTTGAAGGGCTTCCTGTGGCTGCCAAGTTGCCACCTGAGGCAACACGTAGAAGCCAGGAGACTGAAGAGAGAGATGACTTCTCCTTGTCTGAGTCTGAAGATGAGGTGAGCAAGGGTTTTGAGGGGAGCCCAGGGATCAGCCCACAGTCCCTGCATGTGTGAGAGCCTGTGCCACAAACGTGGTGCCATCAGTGCCCCTGCTGCCTTCTGCTGCAGCCCAGGCAAACCACGAGCTCTGACTGAATTTCAGGAGGGGGAGCTGCTTGCTTGGATTCACATTCAGGTTATGCTCACTTGTTTTTATTTCAGATTGTGTACATTTCTTCTGACTCTTCATTTGTAGCATCTGCAGAGGATGAGGACACAACAGAACCTGGTAGGGCTGACAGAAATTCCTTTCTCCTGCTGCTCTGAGTCTGGGCAGCTCTGCCCAGGCTTGGGGGTTGGTTGCTGAAGGCAAAATATCCAGGTAGCACCCAGGAATAGTGGAGGGAGAGCTCTTTTTCTTCCCTGCATCCTGGTATTGCTTCTGGATTGGAGCCAGGGCTGGGAACAGGCTCCCCAGGGAATGGGCACAGCCCCAGAGCTCCGGGAGCATTTGGACAGTGCTCCCAGGGATGCCCAGGGTGGGATTGTTGGGGTGCCTGTGCAGGGCCAGGGGTTGGACTGGATGATCCTGTGGGTCCCTTCCAGCTGGGATATTCAGTGGTTTATCCCAGGATGCTCCCGTGGTTGTGGATGCCAGATTTTAACTGCCTTGGATGCAGTTCTAGTGTGTCCCACTGCTGGCTTGCCAGAAAGAAATTGTTATAAATGCTGATTTTAGGTAGTAGGGCCTCAGAACCCTTTTGTATTGGGCTTAGGCTGGCAACAATCTGTAGTTGCCAATATGATAACACAAATATTAGAACGTGAGGGGTAAAATGCAAGTCATTTATCTCTGGTGAAGCTCTTTAAACTCATAAAACTCCCATTTTCTTGGCCAGTTGCTGATGGCTTGTGCTCTCCTCTCACAGACAAAATGCCTTGTGACACCGACCCGTGCTTGACTGAGGAAACACCATCCTCTCTTTGCAGGAGAGTTCCATATCTGAGGTAAAAATCCTTCTGCTTTCTTTCACTTCTGCTTTGAGGGGTTTCTTGCCTTTCACTTTCATCCTTGAGCTTCCTGCGTTGCCCAACATTTCTATTTGTGTCCTCAGAGCAACATTTTTCCAGGGTGTTCTGGGACTCCTCCTGGCTGCCGTACTGAGGGAGATCTCCTGTGGAGAGACAGCTGTGTTCTTGCCTTTGACCAATTCTAAACTTTATCTTTAAATTCAGATAGCTGATAGACTCAGGAGATCAGAGAAGGATGAACAAGTTCAACACTCTCACCTAGGAGGAAGTGTTGAACTTGGGAAGAGGCTGAGACCACGAATGCAAACAGAAAAACCCCCAACCACCAAAAAAAAAAAAAAATCCCCAAAAAGCCCCAGAGAATTTCCACTTCCCCAGAGAATTCCATTGGGAAACACTTCTGTGTTTTTCCTCTGAGGGTGTTCAGCCTGCCACAGGTCACCTAGAGAGGTTGTAGAGTCTGTCTGTGGAGATGTTGGAATGGTCCTGGGCAGCCTGCTGTGCCTCCTTGAACCAGAAGGTGCTAATTAATAAATCTGGAGCTTTGAATTTTCTCTTGAAACCACTTCTTCTGCGTTTGGTGTTTTCAGCCTGAGCAGGAATAACCACATCCGAGCTGCTCCGGGGAGCCCTGTCACACCCAGGCCCCCCATTAAGGAGCCAGCTCCCAACTCTCCAGGAGCCAGTGGCACCAGGAGGCCTTTGTGTGCTGCTGAAGAGGTAAAGTGGGGAGAGGGGAATTGTTTTGGGATGGAACAGCTGTGGAGTTCCTGTACAGTTAGGCTGAGACAAAAGGAAGGGCTGGGAATGATGCTGAAGTCTCTTTTTTCCTTCTCTTCTGCAAGGATGTTCAGCAAGCAGAAAATAAGAAATACAAAGAACTCCTGAGTCTGTTCAAGGAAAAGTATTCTGGAAGACTTACTTCTCCACGGTCAGCAAGAATCAACAAGTAATTATGAGCAAAATAACCCTTAACTTTCTGGTGGTGAGTTTGTTGTATGGGGAAGGGGAGGAGAATTGATCTTTCCTACTCTCAGGGTTCTGGACAGAATCAAATGTAATGATTGAGTCTCTTTTGGAAGAGTGGAGACAGGAAATTTGACTCTTGTATGTTCACTGTGCCTGAGTTGAAGGTGGGCAAACTGCTGGGTGTAAACTCCTCAAAATGCCCTTTGCATCTGGTCATGGAACCAGTGACAGCATGGCTCTGTTAAGGGTTAAACAGCCTCATTTTACTTTTTATATTTCTGTTGCTTTCATTTAGCCAGTTGTGTACAAATAGCTGCGTCCTCTGCAGTGAATTGAGGTGCGCTGGTAACAAATCACCTGTAAAAACTCTGTCCTTTTCTTCTGCCACACCCAAGAGTTCAAACCAAGGAACCAGGGATGACTGGGAGTCCCCTGAAAGGACAAAAATCCAGATGTGCCTCTCCACCCGTGCCAGAAAGGACCAGTGAGTATCCCCAGGGCCCAGGTCTGCTCCACTCTGTAGGCAGAAGTCCAGCCCACAGAGGGCATTTTCCTCATTGTTGGCTAAACTGGGATTGTGAGGGCCTTACTGAAGGGGAAGGACTGGTTTAAAATGGAATTTGAGAGCTGTGACTGTGACAGAGCAGTTTGTAGCTGGATTGACCACACTGGACAGGAACAGGAGAATGTTGTAGTACCTGTTTTACCTGGTTTTATTGGTTTGTTTTTTTTTTTTGTACCAGGGGAGGGGGATATTTGACTCTGCACCCTCAGAGCTGCACTTTAATTCCTTTTTAATGCTAGACAGGACTATTTCCATAAAAGCAGAACTTCCAAAACAACTAAACTAATTACGTGTACATTTAATATTGTCCTGGGGTTTTTTTTCCTGTTAATTACTCAAATAATCTTCCATCACTAGCTCTTTTATATCTTGGACTTTGACATGATCATATGGGGATTGAAATGATTTCTGAGCAGGTGCCAGAGTTTGAACTTGAAAGTTGAAAATGCTGATGACATGTCTGTGATGTCACCCAGAAACTGAGAGCTCTGTGCAGCTGCTGGGGTGGGAAGCCACCTCCTTGTTCTCATGTTGCTGCTTTTCCCTGCAGGTGTCAAACACGGGGATGTTTTCAGCCCCCAGCTGCCTCAGAGAGGGGTCATGGTCAGGTGAGTGTCTCCTTTAACCACGGCTCTTGTTTCTTTAGGCTCTGTCAGCCTCCAGAAGACCAGTCCTGTTCAGTATCAGTGCTGGGGGAGAGGAGCAGCTGGGTTGAGGAATTGATCACAGCCAGCTGTCCCTCAAATCCAGCCCCCCCTGTCACAGCTGGGCAGCTGTGGGATGTGCTGGGTGTTTTTTGGGAGAAGGAAGTAAGACTGACAATGGTGGCCGCTCCAAGTTGTCCTTGGGTTTGCAGAATCTGTTTCTGCTCCCGAGTGTCTTTCTGCCACACCATTCATGAGCTGAGTTTGCATTTCCTGTGGATCCTGAGCAAAAGGAGTAGGGAGTTTGTAAAGCCTGAGGGGACTGAGGCAGTTTTTGAGGCTTGCAGGATGCCTTGGGGTGGAATAGGAGACCAAAAAGGGACCATTGCTGTCCCTCAGCAGGGGCCAGTGGACTCTGTGGTGGCAGGATGGGAGTGCAGGAGGCTCCTTGTGGAGGGAAAGGGGCTTTTGGCTGCAGCTCCAGGGAGGGATTTTGGTGTGGCAGGTGTGGTTTGGGGTGTCCCTGTTTTGTCCCTGTTCTCTTTCCCCCTTAGACACAAGCACTGTATTGAGCTGTGCATTTGTCCTAAGTGGTCACTATCCCCTAAGTTCAAGGGAGGAGAGGATGTAACTGGTGGGGTGGCATTTGTCACCAGGAGGTCACAAAGCACTTGATAGAGGAAGTGCTGGTTGCTTCCCTGTTTTCCAAAGGTGAAAACTGAGAAACAAAAGGAGTTGGGCACCTGACAATGGAAGAAAGTTTGCAAAGCTTCCAGCTCTTCATCTCTCCTGCTCTGGCTGCTACAAAAGGAATGGGGCAGGAAACTGAGATGTTGTCATGTGTCAGAATCAGCCTTGAAAAAGCATTTCTTATGCAGAAGGTGAATTTTGGAGAATTTCACGGGGCAGTGTGGATATGCAGCTGACTTCTCTTTCTCTTCTGACAGCTACTACACACCACCAGAAGAGTCTCGTGGACAGGGCAAGCGAGAGAAGCAAGCTGCTGCGGTGGTAAGCTGGAGTTAGTCACTGCCTCACTTTGTTTTCTGGAAAATATAACTCACCTCTGCTCAGGATTGAGATCCAAAATAAAATTTGAAGTGTGGAAATCAGAAATACTTGCCTTGATCTGAGGTTGATACCTGCGTGTGGAGGCTTTGCTGGGCTCCTGGATGTTAATCCCAGCCCAAGGGAAGCCTTGCCTGTCTGAGCACAGTTGGAATGCAGTCACCAGTCAAATGTGACTTTGGGGTTAGCTGCTGGGATGTGTTTACACAGCCCTTCCCAGTTTCTTGCAGAATTCTCTGCCCTGTCCCCCAGCAAAGCCCTTGTGCTTCTCTCTGACTCCCTGTCCTTGTGTCTGGCAGGGCCAGCGTGAAGCCAAGGTCCCCCAGAGGAAGTTATTCCAGTTCCATGTGACACCTGTCCTGTCCAAAGACCTCTTTTTTGTGGACAGCGAGCCACTGCCATGCCCAGACAAGCCAGCAGATGATCTGGCTCCTCTGACAGAGGTACCTGTGCTCAGCAGCAAGCCAGTGCTGTGCCTGGTGCAGCCAAGGCCTGCCAGGCTCCCTGCTCTGGCACTGGAGCTGCACTTGGAGGCCTTCTGGGGGCCTGGTGTGTTCCATGTGCTGTTCCATGAGCCCTTCCCCCCTGAATCCTTTGTTCCAGGCCATGGAGAGTGAGATCTCTGCTGCCTTTGACAGTGGTGAGCCCGAGGACATCCTGAGCAGGGCCTTCAAGCTCACTGTCACCCGTGAGGACATCTGCACCCTGCAGCCCCTGGGCTGGCTCAACGACAGGGTAAGGTGGGATCCTGCACTTCCTGGGAAATCCCCCCTCCCTGGGCACAGGAGCCTTCAGGAGCTGCACTGCAGAGCCCAGAAATAGCTGTACACTCCTTATTTTGGGTACTGTGTGGGCTGGTGTTTCTGGAAGCTTTCACTTGGATGATGCAGCTCCCAGGAGTCAGTCTGGGTTATTGGAGTGGGTGTGGGGGCTTTAACCAGCAGCACAAGTCCCCCAGTGTAAAATTATGGGAGCAAAAGCTGCCAAGCTGGAGTTTTCTCAGCTTGAGGGTGGCCAGCAAGGACATGTTGCTGTCTTTTTAATTTAGTGTCTTATTTCACATCTCACTTTGCCTCTCTCTGCTCCAGATCATGAATTTCTACATGGGTCTCCTGGTGGAAAGAAGCAAGAAGGAAGGATATCCAGCAGTCTATGCTTTCAATACCTTCTTTTATTCCAAGCTGAGCTCTACAAGTCACAAGGGAGTAAAGAAGTGGACCAAAGGTGTGGATATCTTTGAGCACGATGTCATTTTGGTGCCTATTCACCTCAGAACTCACTGGACACTGCTGGTGAGCCAAACTGGCTTTTTATTTAGGGCCTATTTGGGGAGAGCAAATCTAGCAAGCAAAGCCCTTTAGTGTTTGGGGTGTGCTTTGTCTAAGTCACCTTTTGACCCCAGGTCATAGACCTCCGAGAGAAAACCATCAAATACTTTGACTCCTTGGGACAGAAAGGAGACCACATCTGTAAAACTGTCTTGTGAGTAGCTGCTTTTTTATCCCTTTTGGTTGGTTTTGAGGCCTTTTCCCCTCCCCACTTGATGTGTTTCTGGCCTGTCCCGTGGTGCTCCTCGCTTTGTACCTCTTCTGTTCTGCTCAGTGTTTTGAATCCCCCAGAGTGTCAGAGGTGCAAGTTTTCACATGTGCTGACGTGTCTTTGTCAGTAAAAACCTTTCATCCAGCAGCTTTGTAGGGTGAGAGCAGCCCCAGAGACAAATCCCAGAGTCACTGAGGTTGGAAAAGCCCTCCAGGATCACTGAGTCCATCCATGACTGGTCCTTACCTTGTCACCAGCCCAGAGCCTTCCTGCCCTCTGCACTCCCACCCAGCTTGGTGTCACCTGCAGAGGCACTGAGGGTGCCCAATCCCCTTGTCCAGGTCATGGGTGAAGATATTAAACAGGGCTGGGCCCTTGGGAGCCCTGCTCACAGCCTCTCAGTGTCTCTAAGATTGGGATTTTCCCTCCACATTCCTTAAATCCACTGCTGTGAGGATCCTCTGGCATTTCACTGTGATTTATCTTCCTGTCACCTTTCAACAGCTCTTTTTTGTTGTTGCTGCCCTAAATCAGGGAGATGGGAAGTGATTTTTGTGTTGTTTTCAACAGAAAATACCTGGAAGAGGAAAGCAGGGAAAAAAGAAACATTGAATTGGCTGCTTCTGAGTGGACCCTTCACAGCATGGGCACAGAGGTATGGGAGCAATGCCTGGATTTGGAATGGGAGCTAGAACTCCTCATCACAGAGGGTTTAACACTTCCCAGGCAAGCAGAGGAGGAGATAATGTGCAGTTAACAAGGAGTATTCCTTGGGTTTGGGAGTGGTAAAGGGATTATGGAAATAGGTTTTCGGGAGTAGGTGTGGGTAAAATGTGTGCTGCCACCAGATTGCTGCTCTTTCAAGACAGATAAAAATTCTCCCATGTTTTTGTATTCCTCAGGAAATCCCTCAACAAAATAATGGAAGTGACTGTGGAGTTTTTGTTTGCAAATTTGCTGATTTCATCTCCAGAGACAAACCCATCATCTTCACCCCGGTGAGAGGAGGTGTCAACAGCTCCAGCCTTTCCCACACACACCCGAGAGCCAGGGAAGCTGCACAGCAGCTGGGGCAGGGGCTCAGGGTTTGTTCCCTGTGTCTGGTGTCTGCTTCTTGGGCAGGATCATGGAATCCCAGGGTGGTTTGGGTTGGAATGGACCTTAAAGACCATCTCATTCCAACGCCAGGATGCTGCAGCCAGTGCTTTGGGATATCTGGCCTTGGTACCTCTTGGTTAAAATAGGTTTCCCTCAGCTGGGTGGGGTTTTTTTGGTTTATTTTTTGTTTTGTTTTGTTTTTTTCCCAATGCAGTGATCTTTAAAAAATGTCCCTGTAAAGAAATGTGGGTGTTTGTTGAGTGGTTGTGCCACCTTGGTGTGAAACCCACTTTGTGCTCAAAAGCAGCATCCCATTCAAGAATTCCCTGGGTGTTAATGGAGATTTCCTGCCTCTCTCTGCCCTGGCTTCCTATGTGATGGATTTTTCCTGTTTCTTTGCAGGAACACATGCCTTATTTCCGCAGGAAGATGGTGTGGGAAATAATCCATCAGCAGCTGCTGGGAGACATGCACTGTTAGAAAAACACTGTTCTCTAAAAGAGTAGTATTTATTTCTTATTGTTTAGGTAAGATATGATAAATATTAACTTATGTAAGAGCCTTATTGTATGGGAAGGTTACTTGAATAGAGTAATTTATTTTTTAATTGAAAACTGATTTGCTGTCTCTGTGTGGTTTTTAACTTGCTCCCCCATCTGAAGAAGAACAGGGGCTGTCTCCTCTCCTGGTGGCTCTGGGGACATCCCTGTGCTGCTCCTGACCCAAAGAGCCACAAGACCCCAGCAGACAGGCTTTGTCTTTGCTTTCACTGATTGGTTCAATGTGCCACAGCCTCGGGCCAGATTCTCTAAAGGACAAACAATTCCAAAGACACTCCTGTTTTATCCTTACAAATAATTAATGAGGGATAATTAATCTTCCCTGAGGATGCAGAAGATCTGAGCGTGAGGATGCAGCAGCTGGGAATGTTTTAGGTGTCCTTTCCCCCTTCCCTTTGGTTCTCTCTCTTTGAGGCTGCAGTTTTGACTGTCCCAGGTGCCACCAGAGCCACTCTCCTGGGGCAGCATTCCCAGTGCTGGAGGCTCTGGGGCTCGTGGAGGGGGATCCCTCTTTGTGGCACCTGTCAGCAGCCCAGGCAGCCCCCCCCTGCCCCCAAAGGCCATCCCAGCCCCATCTGGCGCCTTTCCCCACTGGATCTTCCATCCAGGGCTGTGCAGGGAGGGAGAGGTGACTCTGTGATGGCAACACTTCCCAGGTCCCTGGGTAAAACTACACCTGGCACTGCAGCAGCCCCACATCCAGCCCTTCCCTCCCTGGCAGCAGGGAATTGGGCACCAGGGCGGAACTCCCTGCCACGACCACGCAAAGGGACCCCAAAGAAAGCAACGGAGAGCAGGCTCAGGCTCGGTTAGCTGGATATATTTCTCTGTTTTGTCGGTGTCTCAGGTTGGTTTTCACAGAACGCTTTGCAGCAGAGGAAAACACGGATTGGCAGCCCACGGGAGCGGCGCTGGCACTGCCCCCTCCGCTCCCATCCCTGCTCTTGCCCGTCGGCTTTCACCGCTTCCATCCATCACTTGGGTTTGCTTAAACCCTTTTTGTTAAAATTGTGTTTGGCTCCTTTTATTTTTCCCTTTTTTTTTTGTTCTTTTTAACCATTTCTCAAGCTTTCTCTGAAGGAACAGCCACTGGCTCTCGGCTTGCAGGAGACTACAGAAGAGCTCTGGGACACGGGGGATGGTTTCCTTCTTCCACCTCGCAGCTGACTTGGTCGAGATCATTTTTCCAACTCGTTTTTTTTTTATTACAAAAATAAAAAAATGCTCCAACTATCAGTTTTACAAGGCATACAAAAATCTCTAAAAGGGCAACACAAGCGCAAGGTGCTGAGGTACGAAAACCTGAGGTAGTTTTTCTCTGTGTGTGTGTGTTGGGAGGGTTATTTGGGTTATTTTTCATTTGAAGCCAATTTTGCTGGTTGGGTTTTCCAGCCCTGGGCTGACAACCTCTTGTAAATCTGTTTTTTTTCACCCATTTGCCCCTCCTCTCCCTGCAACAGGGATCTTTCCCCAAAGATCCCAGTCCAAAGCGGGCAGGGCTGGTGCTGCCCATCATTTTCCAGTGCTGGGCAGTGATGGAGAGAGGACAGACAGACAGAAAGGGGGGACAGAACAGATGCAAACCCTGCTTTTGGAGTCCAAAGCAAAGAGGAAAAGGTATGTGAAGGAGAGGAACAATTCCTACATGAGGAATCTTGGCTCCTACAGGCCCTGTTCTTCTCAAAGCCCTTCAGAAACTGCTTTTTAACACTTATTTAGTTTTTTTTTCCCTGCTGGCGATCCTACAGCTCTGCTCTACGGCGCATTAGAGAACCAATGAACCAGCTCCTGCCATTAGACCTCTAGAAAAGCCTGCTTTCGCTAAAAACAAACAACCCCCTCCCCCCAAAAAATTTTTAAAAAGTGAGTTAAAAAATAAAATCTTACAAAACTTAAAAATCGCCGTTAGTTTCGTTATTGATATATTAATTCTAAATTAACGAGCGCCGCGGCCCCCCCAGGCCGGGCCAACTCCTCCAGGGTGGAATGGGCAGGTTTGGGGAGAATTCCAAAATAAAAACCACCTCTCTCTGCCTGTGTTAGTCCAGCTGACGGGGGAGGCGATGGAGTAAGGCGGAAGCTGCGGGGTGGAGAGAGCCCCCCGTGCCCCGGGTCTGCGCAGCCGGGGGGCTCGGGGCTCTTTGGTTTGTCCCCTGAGCTGCTGGGCTCCGGCGGTGCTGGCGGGGGTTACATTCCTCGGGCGGTGCTGGAGGGATCCTCACTTGCTGTGCTGCGAGGCTGCGGCTCCCTGAGCGTGTTTGTGCTCCTGCTGCTTCACCTGCTGCACGATTTCCCTGATCTTGCGCTGGGCAGTCTGGGGGGGAGGGCAAGAAAAGCGGGGAGCTGCACCTGAGCTGAGCCCCCGCCGAGCACAACAGCACCACAACCCTCCAGCTTTTAACAGCAGGGATTCTGTGAGCCGTGAGGATGTGCTAAAGCCAAGGTTCGGCTTGCTCTTCCATCACTCAAGGTTTTGGGGTGTCACCGTGCCCTCGCAGCCTTGGTTAGATGCACCCAGGTGGATGCAGGAGCCATTCCCACCCTGTGTCCATGGCACAGGTTTTGGTTGAATCGAGCCAATCTTTAATTTTAATGCAGCCAGAAACCCCTTCAGTGCATCCTGGGTGCATAGAAACCGCTCAGAGCAGCTCGGGAAATGTTGTGCTTAGTGGCTTTCCTTAAACCAGGAATGCTGGGAGAGCCACAGCCAAACCTTACCTGACTGGCAAAGAAATGCCCAATGATTTTGACGACGACCTCCTCGTTCTCGTCCGGGGTTTGGTCTCGCGGCACAATGACTTCTGCACTCGTTAAGTTCTGCAGTTCGTTCACCTGGAGCAAACAACAGAGATCCAGGGTTTGCTCTGGAAGAGCCAAAATCCTCCCCTGCTGGTGCCACCCCAGCTCTGAGCCATGGCACCAGGCTGCTGTGGCTCAGACCCTGGCCCCTTGGGATGGCTGCCACCCAAGAGCACCCCCAGGATACGGGGCTGGCACCGAGACACCACTGATATCACCCAGATAGAGGTGATGGGAGGGAGGGGAGGTCCAGCTCTCTATGCCCAGGGCAGGTGGGAGCCCACACATCCCCACCTACCGTCTTGCCACCTTTGCCGATGACACGGCCGGCGGCGAAGGAAGGCACCTTGATGTGTGCTTCGAGCTTCACTTCTTCTTTCGGGTTAAAGAAGTTCTCCTCTTTCAGCTTCCCAAATATTCGCCCCTGGGCCTGGAGAGGGCACAAAAGGGACAGAGAGGTGGTGGGTGGCATCCTGGAGGTGGCTGGTTGCGCCCCTCATTCCCGCAGGCAACCATGTGCCAATGTGCAGCAGCACCAGAATGTGGTCCCAAGCTGAGAAGCCCCCCTGGCACGGTGGGGACCAAAGGGATGCTCTCACCTTGTCCCTACCCATGTCCCCGAACCAGCCCCCACCCTGTGGCCATCGCACCTTGAACTGAGCCTCAGGTGGCCCCGTGATGATCACCATGCGCTCGCTGGCGTCCGGACCTTCTGCTGGTGCTATCTGCAGAGGGACGGGGAAGGAGTGTGAGTGTGACCCCTCCTCGGGCAAGACCTCCTCTCTGTGGGATGTGCCCCCATGCAGGGACACCCCCATGCAGAGACACCCCCCACCCGGGCAGTGGTGACAATCAGGATGCTGCGGGGCTGCGTTTCTACCAATCCGGGGAGCAAAACCATTGACCAAGGGCTCCCTTCTCTACCCTCAGCAGTGGGAAGGGGAAACTGAGGCACAGAGCCCCGGCCCAGCCCCTCATTCCTGCTCACCTTGATGGAGGCACCAGCAAAGCGTGCCAGCTGCTTGATGTGCTGCCCCTTCTTCCCGATGATGGCCCCCACCGCCTGCGTTGGGATGAACAAGTTCACCACCTCCTGCTCCGGCACCTGGAAAGGGCACAGAGGGGCCAGAGGGTCAGGGGAACAGCTGGATCAGGGGGCTGCTTCCCCCTGCCAGCACTCCAGGCTTGAGGAGGTGCTGGGCTGGGCTGGGTAGGGTTGGGTCGGGCTCTCTTGGGTCGGGCTGTGGTCCTGGCACGCACTCCCTGCTTTTTGCCTGCCTTCCCACAGGGTGCCCAAGGGAAAACCTCATGGCAGGAGGTGCCAGGGCACTTTTGGGGAAGGGAAACTTACGGGGTGCTGATGGGGGAAGGCGCCAGCTGTGGGGGCTCCGTACAGACTCGACAGATAGGCTGAGGAGCCCTGTGGTGGGAGAGAAAATGAAGGTCAGTGACATCAATGATGTCCTCAAGGTGCCAGCCCCTTCCCAAACACCCCCAACCTGACACGAGGAGCGTGTCACCATCATGAGTGACATGAGGGACAGTGACCACCCCTCATCCCCTGAAACCGCTCCAGGAGAGCGCAGGCACATCCAGGGGTGAGCTGCAGCCCAGATCCTGTGCCTATGGCACAGCACGAGGCTGGGATGTGGACGGGAGCTCCCACTTAACCCCAGTCCCTCTCCACTGCTGTTTTTTTTTGCTTTGTCCCGCTAATGTTTGTATCAGAAAAAAAGATCCCCCTCTGGTCTCACCAGGGGGGCTGGAAAAAGGCCATACAAAGCTTTGGGGTGAAGGACCCCACACCAAACACTGCCCTTCAGGAGACCTGTCCCCTCCCCTCCATCACACCCATAAATAATTCTCACAGCTGTCTCCCATAGGTTGTGGATACAGGCACAGCACCCTCCCTCCACAGGCTGAGAGTGACCAACCAACCCTCCTGGAGCCCTCCAGAGCCACCACAAGCCCCCCACATCCTCCCAGGCACTCACCGTCCTCCTCCGCCCGCTCTGCTGCTGGCGTTCCAGGGAAAGAAAACAGCACAGGTGAATTAACCCACAGCTCAGAATGAATTGTTCAGGGACTAACAGAAGCAGCCCACAGCGCCTGAGTGACCTGGGATGGACCTTCTCCACCAGCACCTTGGCCACCCTGCGCTCCTGGCACTGCACCATCCCTGCCCACTGTCACCTCAGGGGCTGTGAACATCCTTGCCCAGGTTCCAGCAGCCCAGGAACAAGGAGAACCCTCCCCTGTGAGGTGGGCTGGAGACTGGCTCCCCACAAGCACAGCCCCTTGGGTGCCAGGGCAGGGAGCCAAGCTGACCACAGTGGAGGCACAGGGTGGGCTGCTTGTCCTCTGCACACCCTGTGGCCACACCAGGGGCCTCTGGTGGCCACCAAGACTAGACCCAAAGGGCACAACCCAGTCCACACCATCACAATCCAGTGGTGGCTTGAGGTCAGGACTGAAAACCCCGTACATGGTTTTTCCATGCTCTCTTCAGAGAGCAGCACCCTTGGGACACAGCCAGTCCCTAAACACTGGTGAAACCCAGCTCAGCACAACTCAGGGATGCAGCTGATCTTCCCAGGGGCTTGCCACCTCCATTCCCTGTCCTCTCCACTTTGCTGCTGCCATGAGCATCCTCCCCAAATGGCCGAGAGTCAGAGCTCCCCATGAGATGGCTCCTGCAGCCACAGCGTCCACCCAAAGCCAACAGCTCCAGGAACACCTCACACTTACTGCAAAGGGGTGGTACGGGGTGGCAGCTGCAGCCCCTCGGGCCCCTGGGGTGGACGGGAGCATGGACAGCCCTGTGGAGAAGATGCCCAAAGCACTGAGGTTCAGTCCTGGGATCAGGTTGGCCTGTTGCTGCGAAAGGAAAGACACGGAGAAAGGTGTGAAAGGTGGAGAAGCGGGCTTCCCAACACGGCGATGGGCCAGGCCCAACCCTTGTGGTAACACCTCCACTCTGAGTTTCTGTCTGGCCACCTGCAGGGTGGGAGGGCTGAGCTTACGTTGACGGCCACCACGTCACTCTCGTAGGCCTCGCGCAGCTTCTTCATGATCTCCACCTCGGCGTTGGAGCAGGCCTCCGTGCTGCCCTTCACCGTGATGGTGCGCTCGGGGTTGTAGATGGTCAAATCCTGCAAACTGCCCCACGGGAAAAGCCAGAGGCACGGTTACATTCCTTCTTCAAGTCAAGAGAAACCCCAGGAAAACTGAAATCACAGCTGAGGGTTCCCCCCCAGGCAGTGTGAGAGCCACGTGCCCTCTGCCTGCCCAACACCTGGGATGAGGAACATCCACCTGGGACAGGGAATGCACGTGGGAGGACACAGCTGCTCTGTTTTTCAGCTGCAGCACTGCTTGTACCATGTTGGACAGAATGGGGTGGCCTGGTGGTCACCAAGACTTCATTGAATCATTAAATCATGGAATCATAGAATGGCTTGGGTTGGAAGGGACAGGAAAGCCCATCCAGTTCCATCCCCTGCCATGGGCAGCGACGCCTTCCACCAGACCAGATTGCTCCAAATCCTGTTCAACCTGGCCTGCAACACTTCCAAGGACAGGCAGCCACACCTTCTCTGGGCAATCTACCACCCTCACAGGGAACAATTCCTCCCCAGTATCCCATCTAACCCTGCTGTCTGACCGTGGGAAGCCATTCCCCCCGCTCCTGCCACAGGAACTTACGGGGAGATGGTGATCTTCGTGCCCGTGTCCTGCTCAATCTTCTTGAGGTTGCGGCCCTCCTTGCCAATCAACCTCCCCACCAGGCTGTTGTGTGCCAGGATTTTCAAGGGAATCTCTTCTGCTCTGAAATGGATTAAAAAAAAATAAAATCTAAATGTCCAGCCGGTCAGGCAACACAGAAGTTTCCAGCCACGGGTACTAAGGACGTGTTGGGAAGGAGAAGGACCACCACCACCGTTTCCCACCAGGCTTTTGGCCGAGCCAGGAGCACTCACGATTTTGTTTCGTCAGCCTCCTTCTGCATGATATCCAGGATCATGCGGCACGCTTCCGAGCACCCCTCCGGTGTGGCGTGGATGGTGATGGGCTTCTCGGCAGCGCCGGCGTTCTCCTTCCGATGGATGTCAACCCTGCGGCGAAACAACCAGCAGAGAGGAGCCCCTCAGATGGGTCTGGTGTCACACGGAGGTTTTTGAGAGCTCAGGAGGTGAGAAAAACTCATTTCAGCACTTGCTCAAGCTTTGGGGTGAACCTGGGTCTCAGGTGCATCTGCCTTGGCTCACGCAAGCCCAGGCAGCGTTTGGTTTCGGGTGGTTTGGATCAGGTTTGGACCACGTTCGCCTGTAGGACCCGAGGTCCTGGAAGCTGAGGGGTGTCACAACATCAACCAATGCAAAGAGGGGGCAGAACAAATCCTCAACCGGACAAAGCCCTGAGCAACCTGGTCTATCATCCCTGACGCCAGCCCCGCTCGGAGCAGGAGACCGGATTAGAGGCGCTCCGACCTCCGCCTCTCTCTGCGCGACACCCGAGGCTGTCCAGCGACCACGTCCTTCGGGACAGAGAGCACTTACCCGTGGGCAGCGTCTGTCACGACACGGAGGCACCCGGCAACAACAGCGCTGGTACTCACGCCCCTCCAGGGGAGACCAGAAGGCTCCCGTGCGCAGCGGCAGGGACCGCGCTCTACTCCTCTGGTCCTCCCTCAGCTCATGGCGGGAGGAGGCACGGCCTCCAGCTCGCTCCTCACGCTCAACCGTACCTGGCAAAGCCCTGAGAGAGAGGGAGAGAGGAAAGCAGGGTAGGAGACTCCCGCACCTCAACCACGCGCCTTGGACAACAGGGGGAAGAACGTTTCTGTCTTCTCCGCGCGAGTCCGCGCGCTCTTCCCGCCGGAGGGTGATGCCGTACGGCCATCCTGCCATCGGCCACCGCCTTGGTGTCCCTGTCACTGCTGCAGCCAGGGCCAGATCTTCCGAGCGGGCGTGGCAGTGGCAGCTCAGCTGCTCCGGAACGCTGCCAGCGCTCAGCTCCGACACGGCGGGTCCCCTCCGGCCACGTCTCCGAGGCCCTGTCCCGACGGGATCATCCAGGGTGCTGCGGCACCTGCCAGGCCAGGAGCTGCGGGGCAGAGTCACCANGCTCCTCACGCTCAACCGTACCTGGCAAAGCCCTGAGAGAGAGGGAGAGAGGAAAGCAGGGTAGGAGACTCCCGCACCTCAACCACGCGCCTTGGACAACAGGGGGAAGAACGTTTCTGTCTTCTCCGCGCGAGTCCGCGCGCTCTTCCCGCCGGAGGGTGATGCCGTGCGGCCATCCTGCCATCGGCCACCGCCTTGGTGTCCCTGTCACTGCTGCAGCCAGGGCCAGATCTTCCGAGCAGGCGTGGCAGTGGCAGCTCAGCCGCTCCGGAACGCTGCCAGCGGGTCCCCTCCGGCCACGTCTCCGAGGCCCTGTCCCGACGGGATCATCCAGGGTGCTGCGGCACCTGCCAGGCCAGGAGCTGCGGGGCAGAGTCACCACACAGTGCCACGCTGGGACGCTGCGGGGTCCGGGTGGGATTGCACACATCAACTCTTCCAGGAGCTCAAGAGCCAGCACGTTGGAACACCGATGGTGGAAGGGGAGCAGCTGGGCGAGGCTTCCCTGAGAGACGGGCAGGGCCAACCCCGCCCGCTCCAAAGGGACCCCAGAGTGGTTCCATCCAAGCACTGAACAGGGAGGGAAGACAGTGTGATTCCCTTCGTAGGCTCCATCTCTCCAGATCTCCCGTGGCTTCAGGTGGTGCCCCCAGCCGTGGAGCTCCCTCAGGTTGGCCTGGAGGATCTGTTCCCAGCAGGTACAGGGACACTTGCTGCCATCCCTCTGCCAGGGACAGGGTGAACACATCACGACGGCCACATGAGGCGATGACAGACCAGGCTGATCCTCCCAAGGTGGGGGAATTGATGAGGAATCCCAACAAAGCCCACAGATGGGAGCCACGCAGCTCCATAGACCCACGAGCAGCTGGGGCTGGTGGAGATGGGAACACGGCTGAGCCTTCGTGCCAGAGAGGGACCGAGCGCCACGGAAGTGCTGAATGGAGGCACCGAGGTGACGAGGGCCTTGGACAAGCCTTAGACAGGGGCACAAGCCAGCTTCTCGGCTGACCAACCCATCCCATGTCTGGATGTGTGGGCACGAGCTCACTTGCCAGAGAGAAGAAGGGATGCCAGGAAGGGGCCACTGCTTTCAGGCACGTCCCACCCCAGAGAGCTGGAGAAGGGAGAGCTCTGGAGCTTCCAGCACATCCCAGTGCCACTGCTGAACTGCTCCATTCCAGCAGGAGGATGGAGAAGGGGACTCCCAGCACCTTCACCCCATCACCAGGTGCTGCAGGGAGGGATGACCAGGGCTGGAGGGACAGGGTTTGCCTACAGTGCAGCAGGAAAAGCCTCCAAGAGACCTTACAGGGGGCTGGGAATGCTTCAGGGAGTGGTTGCCATGAGGGACAGCCCTCTCCAGGTGGACAATGCAGTGTGCCTGTAGGGTTATCCTGGTCCCATGGCTGCTGGGTAGCCATGATCCTCTCCTCATGAGTTCCAAGGGCTGTGGAAGGTCACCTGGGGAGGTGGGCTCTTGGTCTGGGTTTCTTCATGGAAAAAAGACGGTTCAGCTGGGGACAGTTTTGCCTCCCGGGGCTCAGAAGCATCTTTGGGATCTCTGTGTGTGGAACCAGGCGTGAAATCCAACGTGACCAGAGGAATCCAGAAGCCAGCATCGCTCTGGGGAGGAGCAGGGGCAGGGTGACATCAGGATGTCACCCTTGGATCACACCGGTGAATGAGGGTGGCCTGGGCAGGGACAGAGTGTGGGATGACACCCAGAGCGAAGGACAGGAGCTCCTGTGACAGCTGGGGTGGATTGCTGAGGTCCCTTTCGCCCAAGCCTGAGCAGAGGCAGTGCCTGACGGTAGGCAGGGCAGGAGAGGGCAGAGCACTGGGCACGGCCTTCCTCCACGGCACCGGGTCTTCAGGGCAGGCACACGGAGCCACCCCTCACAACTGAGGGACAACTCAGTGGCAGAAACTGCTCCGAGCAGCAGCATTTGCTTTCATGGCTGGGAGAAACTGGCACCTTCCCACTTTCCTTGCTAGGCTCAGGGCTTGGAAGAGGCAAATTCCATTCTCGGGTGGTGAGGACACAGCTACGCCTGCTGCTCATCCCACCAGGACTCACCTGGAGAAGGGCTTGCAGCCAACCAGGATCTGCTCACGGCTACCAGGTGGCCACGCCCTGGGGCGAGCCAGGCTCCAAGAGCTCCTCTCCCTACTCCTCTGCCCCCTTTCCGTACAAACCTCTTCCTGCCAACCCAGCGCCAGGGTTTGGCTCCTCTTTCTACCTCCAGCCACACTCCTACCAAAGATTTGCCTCTAAAAACTCCTCTAGCAGAACTAGGATGCTCTGGGACAGGAGTCCTACGTCCCATGGGATCACCAGGTTCAGGATGATGAGCACAGGAGAAGACAGCTTTGGGTTAAACACAAACACACCTGGGCAGGAACAAACCATGCAGGAAAGCCATGCAGAGAATGAGCGGTGAGATCAGGAGAACAGCAACAAGAGAAACATGGAAAACTTTGGCAAGACAACCCCACTTTTGGTTTTTTTTTTTTCCTTTTTTAGTTCAAAAATAAACACATTAATTGCTAAAAAAGGCTTCAAACAGTTACAAAAGCTCATCCTTCTCGTGGCAGTGCTCCCACAGTGTCCCTTTCCCCTCAACAGCTCCAGCCCATATGGGATTCTGCAGGATGAGCAAATCCCAAGAACAGAGACCACTGCCCTGAGGATTCACCTTTAGGATTTTATCCCCAAACTTGCCATTTCTCCCTAAAGCCTCATCCCCAGCTGTTCTCATGAGGCTTTAGGGACTCATTCCAGGCCTTTTCCAGTGTGCACCCCCCTCTTGCCGCACCCAGACCGCCTTGGCTGGCAGGAATGGTTTAGGACCTGAGCTCTGCCACCACCCCCTGAAGGCTGCACCCCAAGAAATCAGCAGTGGCTGGCACTCCAAAGCCCCCAGCGCAGGGAGAGCCCGAGCTGGGACCTACAGCACCCTAGGGAAGGAAACAAAACCATTGGAAGTACTTACTTGGACTGGGTTTGCTTAGTAAGGTTCTTTATGGTCAAGCCCTCCTTTCCTATGATCGCACCAACAAACTGCGTGGGCACCAGCATCCGCAGTGGGAAATCGAGCTGTTTGGGCTGCGAGGAGCCCCCCGGGGAGGAGCCCCGCTCCCTGGAAGAGTGGCCCCCGCGGCGGGATCGCTGGGGGGGCGGAGGGGAGCTCACCTCTTCATCCGGGATGTAGGAAATCTTGAAGGAATAGCTCTCAAACTGGTGGTCGCTCAGCTTCTCTATTGCTCTGCAAGGCAGGGAGGTGCAGGGGGCGGTGAGGGGCTCCCCTGGGGATGGGTTCCCCTCCAGCACCACCACCACATGTAGAACGTGGTTCCCAGCTTGCATCTTCCTCCCTCCCCAGCCTGCAGAAGGTGGCCACGGGAAGCCAGAGCCCCACACTCTTCCCATGAGGAGCAAGCCCCGTAACCTGGTGGGATGTCATCCCCTTCCACATGGGTGGCACGTGACTTTCCCCCCCAGCAGAGGTGGGATGGCAGCCCAGGGACCTGCCCCTTCACCCGGGCTCCCTCCTTGCCTGGAGCCACCACACAGCATGGGAATGGTCTCACAGGCTCCTTGGACATGGCAAAGGTGATGGAGCGGCCCCGAGCTGCCACTGCTGCTCCAGGCAGAGGGATGCAGCACGTGGTGCCCCTCTGCTGGGAACCCCGACTCCCTTCCTGCTGGATGAGGCTGGGAGGCAGCACCTGGACCCTTCATCCCCCAAGCCCCTCCTCAGCAGCGATGTTTGGCCACGCTGGTGTCTGCCATGACCCTGCTTGGCTCCAGCTTTCCCTGCTCCTACCACATCCCACTCTTGCTGCTGATGGATCACAAGCAGATCCTTGCCAGGCCTGAATTCCACATCTTCTGAGGACTTCTGCAGCTTCACCACCCCTTTCCTAAATCCAAAAAAGCCTGTTATCCCAAAGCATTGCGCACTGCTGTGCTGGGGAAACTCTTTGTCTTCCTTTATTGCTACACTTCCCAAGACCACGGTGGGATTTTTGGGGCTGCCCAGTGCAGGACCAGGATTTGGACTTCATGATCATTGTGGGTCCCTTCCAGCTCAGGGAACTCCATGATTCTGAAGCACTCATGTCATGTTTATCTGTGGTTCACAGCACATCCAGCCAAGGCTGGAGGCACAAGAAGGATTCTCCTCTGCCCTCCTGGACCAGCAGATGACTGCTCCCACCTCTGTCCTCACTGATCCAACACCATGATGGGTCAACTCAGATGGGAAGCTGGTAGAAGGTCCATCAACAAATGGACTCACAAAAGCTTTTTGTGGCCTTTGATCATATAATAAATGCCCTGGCCACTAATAATAATAATAATAATAATAATAATAATAAGCTCAGTACTCACTGGCTGGTCTCCAGCACAGGGCTGAAGCCTCTACAAGACTGGAACAAAACATTTCATTTGCAACCATTCTTCCACTTCTGAAACAACCCCTAATTTGTACTACCCCATCTCCCATGCCAGGGGAGAAGGCAGAGGACAGCCCAGTGGTGGGACAGCTTAGAGAAGCCTGGGAGATACCTGGGATTCCTTGGGAAAGCTGGTGTGGTGTGAAATCATGGGCAAACCAAACCAAACCAAACCCAACCCCACTCACACTTTTGCCTCGTCCTTGGTGGCGTAGGTGACGTTGACAACGGCAGTTTCTGTGTCTGTGTTCACTGCAGGGAGCAAGAGGGGCAGAGCTGGAGCAGGGGTGGCAGAGCTGTCACCGCTGCTCTCGGCACACCCCGGAGGGGGACACAGCTGGCACGGGGGCAGGGAGATGCCTGTCCCTCCCTGGCATGCCTGGGCACCCCTGTTTTCCCCCAGCACAAGGACTGGGTTGGATCCAAGGCTGGATCCAAGCAGAATGTAAGGCTGGACAGCCCTGACCCACCAGTGGATCCCAAGCTACACTCAGCTCATTTTTGCTTGCAGGGATAATAGTTTTTGCAATTTTTCAGGGAACAGGAGCATTCCCAGGGATGGTGGATGGATGGCCCACATCATCCCACCACTGGACAGGTGGCCCCACCTCCACCAGCAGGATTTGTGTCCAAAACCCATTTCAGACCAGTGCTGCTGCTCTGGTTTTCCAACTAGGTTTCATCCCAGTGGGCTTCCTGCAGCCTGGGGGGAGCTGGGGAGCAGCACCGGGGATTTTGCTGGGGTGAGGACCACGCTGGACCATCTTACCTTGCTCTACATTCTCCACTGTGCCATACTGAGCTAAGAGGCCATCCAGCACCTGGGGACAGAGCAGCAAACCGGGCAGGTGAGGCCCCAAACGAGCAGGACAAGAGCCCACTCCACCCACAAATACCCTCCAGCACCACCCAGCTGCTCCAATGCCTCCACCCACCTGCATCCCATCATCCCAAAGCTGACCCAGCACCCACAGCTGGCCCACAGCTCTGCTACCCAAAAGCAGGCAGGAGCTGGAGCCCAGTTCACGCTCCCTCCTGTGGTTCCTGGGAAGTTGAAGGGTGGTCCACATGCAGACCACGTGCTGGAGATGAACGGGGTGGTTTTGGGATCAGCCACTTCTTACCTCCCACTGTAGGTGGGGGGGGATGTTTCGGATCTGGATCTTCCTGCTCCTGCAAAGACAGAGCGCTGGGTTAGGGTCTGCAGGCACCTCACAGCAGAGGGAAATCCTCTCTGGGGATCAGCCAGCAGCTGCTGACAGCTTCCCAGAGCATCCCAGCTCCCCACAGCGAGCCAGGGCAGCCCATCCCCAGGGAAAGCCATTTCTCCCAGCTTTGCCCTGGTCACCCCTGGGGCTGAAGCTCTCTCTGGAACACTCCCTCCTCATGCTGGCTGTCAGGTTTCCAAGGAAACCTCCTGAAAGGAGCCTCTGCAGAGTCATGACCGTACAGGGATGCGTGGACAGCCCTGCCCACGCTGCTTTGGGCTGGAGGGCTGGGTGGGGACAGGACCCCCAGCCCTGCCACGGCCAGCCCTGCTGTACCTCTCCAAAAGTGCACCCAGCTGAGGCCCAGCACTTCCCAGCAACACGGGGCTGCTTTCCTTAGGGAAACCCAAATGAAGATCCTCGGAGGCCTGAGCTTGGAGATGACCAACACGCCCATCCTGGTCCAGTGGCACTTCCAAACTCTCATGACAACATGGCTCAATCCCAGCCTGGTTGTGGCTCCGTTCCCAGCCTGGACACGGCTTCATTCCCAACCTCGTTATGGTTGCGTTCCCGAGCTGGCCGTGCCTTCCTTCCCAAGCTGTGGCTGCACAGGGAGCACTGCCAAGGCTTCCCAGGGGTAACAGCCCCCAGACACCTCCCCAGCCTGGCTGGGAGCCGTGCTTGGGCACTGAGAAGTTCTGACACAGCCCAATCCATGGAGGATCCAGCCAAGCCATGAGCTCATCCTCCAGCCACCCCGATCAGAATTCCCATGCTGCCTGGAGTCAGGAGCTCTGGCCACAGCGCTGCCCGATGTTCTCACCTGGTCCAGCTCCGATGCTCTGAGCAGAGCTCAGCTGGGCCACCCCTCCCAACACCAGGGCTGCCTTTCCTGACCAAGGCCCCCCTGCACACAGAGCCAGGTTTCAGGAGCTGAGCAGCTGCTGGAAGCTGGCTTTGTAGAGTTTTCCTTTCCCCTGGGATGAGTTCAAGGAGGATGCTTGGAAGGACAGGTCCTGCCAGCCTGAGAGTTCCATGGGAACACAGAAGCAGCCCCAGCAGATGGCCACCAACACCCAGGAGCTCTGGGCCAAATCCTGCAGGACAAGGAGGCTGGAGGAGGTGGAAGACGGCATCAACGACCTGATCCCACAAGGAAGCTTCAACCATTGGGAAACAAGACCTTCCAGCTCTGGGCCCTGCTCTCACAACTCATTGCACAGACAAACCCTGAGCCCCTGACAACAATTTTGGCAGATAAAGAGTTCCTCGGGTAGTTTTGGGCCAGCCACTGGGACCAGCAAGGAAAAGACAGGGAAATGGATGTTTTTTGAGATGTGGGCTGTCAGGGCAAGACAAACTCCACAGCTCAGACTGTGAGAAGCACCATGGACAAGCAGGTGAAACCACCAGGGGGCCTGGTATCTCCTGGGGCTGCTCAGCCACCGTCAGTGGGACAGCAAACCCTGTGCTGGCATCCAGCTGAGCAGGAAAAGGCTCCTGTCCCCAGCTGCCACCACGGATTTCACAGCTGGGAATCCCAGAATCCCTGCGAGAGGACAAGCAGGATTTGTCCTATCCCACCCCCAGCCATGCCCACCCACACCAGGAAGGAGGAGCTGGCCCCAGGGAGATCCTGGCAATGATGATCCTGTTCACCTGAACAGATCCTGAACCCTTCTCCTGCCCCTGTCACCCATCCNCCCCCAGACACCTCCCCAGCCTGGCTGGGAGCCGTGCTTGGGCACTGAGAAGTTCTGACACAGCCCAATCCATGGAGGATCCAGCCAAGCCATGAGCTCATCCTCCAGCCACCCAGACCAGCATTCCCAGTGCTGCCTGGAGTCAGGAGCTCTGACCACAGCGCTGCCCGATGTTCTCACCTGGTCCAGCTCCGATGCTCTGAGCAGAGCTCAGCTGGGCCACCCCTCCCAACACCAGGGCTGCCTTTCCTGACCAAGCCCCCCCAGGCACATAGAGCCAGGTTTCAGGAGCTGAGCAGCTGCTGGAAGCTGGCTTTGTAGAGTTTTCCTTTTCCCTGGGATGAGTTCAAGGAGGATGCTTGGAAGGACAGGTCCTGCCAGCCTGAGAGTTCCATGGGAACACAGAAGCAGCCCCAGCAGATGGCCACCAACACCCAGGAGCTCTGGGCCAAATCCTGCAGGACAAGGAGGCCGGAGGAGGTGGAAGACGGCATCAACGACCTGATCCCACCAGGAAGCTTCAACCATTGGGAAACAAGACCTTCCAGCTCTGGGCCCTGCTCTCACAACTCATTGCACAGACAAACCCTGAGCCCCTGACAACAATTTTGGCAGATAAAGAGTTCCTCGGGTAGTTTTGGGCCAGCCACTGGGACCAGCAAGGAAAAGGCAGGGAAATGGATGTTTTTTGAGATGTGGGCTGTCAGGGCAAGACAAACTCCACAGCTCAGACTGTGAGAAGCACCATGGACAAGCAGGTGAAACCACCAGGGGGCCTGGTATCTCCTGGGGCTGCTCAGCCACCGTCAGTGGGACAGCAAACCCTGTGCTGGCATCCAGCTGAGCAGGAAAAGGCTCCTGTCCCCAGCTGCCACCACGGATTTCACAGCTGGGAATCCCAGAATCCCTGCGAGAGGACAAGCAGGATTTGTCCTATCCCACCCCCAGCCATGCCCACCCACACCAGGAAGGAGGAGCTGGCCCCAGGGAGATCCTGGCAATGATGATCCTGTTCACCTGAACAGATCCTGAACCCTTCTCCTGCCCCTGTCACCCATCCATGGCTGACGCTGTTCCCGGTATAAACATCCCACGGGGACCACTCCAGAAAATGGGAGATGTTTCATTGTTAAAAGCCACCAGCATTCCCCAGAGGGTCTGTTTTCAGCTGCCCAGGTCCTGCCTGGACACTCAGCTCCCTGAGAGTGCTCCTGCCTGCTCCGAGAGACACATCTCCCTCCTGAGATGACGGGTGCCACGCTGCGAGGCCCTGACCACACCTCAGCGAGTCTCAAACCATGGGAGAGAGCCAGACTCGCTGCCCAGTCACTCCCACCACCTCCCAGACCCAAACCTTCATCCCAAGGTGCCCCTGCTCAGCTCCAAGCCAAAGCATCCCCACAGCCAGCCTCCTCTCCCAGCATGGGAACCCTTGGGGTGCCCCAGGCTGGACCACGGAGGAGCTGCTCTCCATCTGGGGTTCATCTGGCTCAGCCCGCCTGCCACCAAAGCCCAGGAGCCCAGGGGACACGGGGCACTTGGAAGGGGAACATCCAAGGGAAACCAGCACAGCAGCTGGACATGGTCCCCTTGCCACTCCTGGAAAAGCCCTGCCTTGAGCTGAATTGCTCCAGGGCCACAATTCCCCTACTCCTCTGCCAAGGGAGATGCCAGGGGAGATGCCAGAGCAGCCCTGGTCTCTCAAGGTGCTGCCTCACCCCTCCTGGCCCACCTCCCAAAACACCCAAAATATCAGAAATCTCACAGCAGGTGCCACATAACCCCACTTCCCAACGGGACACAACAGCATATTCCCACCTCCAACATCCATCCAAAGCAGTGCAGAGCATCTAAAGACACCCAAAGGGCACTCAGGCTCCAGCTGCCCTGGGCAGCATTCCCAGCAGCTCCACATCACCACTCAGCACTTAAGAGAAGGTTATTATTCCCATCAGGTGTGCTCATGGCTCCTGTAATCCCACACCTGGTTGAGCTGTGGGCCACACACAGCCATCACTGATGGCGTCATGGATGTACATCTGGGGCCACAACAGATGGATGAGTTATTCCGAGGGCTAGGCCATGGGCCATTCTTCTCCTCTCTTCTCCAGGAGAACTTTGTGGCAGAAACCCCCTGTATTTCGATTTTTGCTTTTATTTCAGTTCCCCGCTCTCCCAAACCTCAGGGATTGACTCCAGCGCAGGCACAGAACGCTGGCACAGGGGCTCGTGAGAGCCACGTTTCACCCACCCTGTTTTGCAGCAGACTGGTGGGAATTTAAAGAATGAAATAAATCATAATAACCAGCTGGGGGAAAAACACTGACCTGCATGATGCAACTGGCCCTGCTGTGGTGAGGGATAACCTGGAGAGCTGCAGCCCTCGGGCTCTTCCCTCCCTCCACACACCCACCTCGCTGCCTCAGCAGCTCCAAGGGCTGAAGGAAGCAGGTTTGTAGGAGCCTGATACGAGATGTGGGACTTCAGACAGCTCTTTAAAATGCTTATAGTAATTATTATTGTTATTAATGATTATTATTAAATGGTTGTTGTATAGGTGAGGTTCCAGCAGTCTCGGGTCGTGGGTGACAGAGCCCAGCCTGCAGCCCTCAGCCAGAGCTGCAGGCATGCCTGAAGACCCTTTATTCTGGTTACAATAGTGATACACTTTTCTTTGCTGAGCATCTTAATACACAACAACCAATCAACACTTTTACTATTACCTCCAGCCTATCATAACTACTGTCATTACCCTGTTCATGTTGCTGTTCTCCAATCACAAAAGGTCAGTATGGTACACTTTAAGCTAGAAGTGTTTTTTCAGTTTTCTTGCAGTGGAAAATTCTGAGACCTTTTTTCTACTTACAACATCGACGTGTCTCTTTGCTTCTTGTATCTTTCTGCTTGGTAAAAACATCTTCTGTTTGAGGTGGGCTTATCCTTTGCTCTAAGTCATAAAACCCCCCACCAACTCGACTTAACCTTTGCTTTCTTGGCTGTCCAGTAAGGCTGGCTCAGCAATCCTGCTCACTTTAGACGTCCTTTATTCTGCTGTATCAAAACTTGCTTTCATCTCTATTTCAGATTCAAAAATCTTCCTGCCAAGCACACATATCTGTGAAACTTTCTTGTCAAACTTTCATCTATCCCAACACGGGTTCACCTGCTTTTTTCCCTTCCAAACTGATCCCAAACTGGTCCTGCTCACCAGCAGCTCGAGGAGGAAGCAGCTCCTCCACCCCGGAGCAGGGTTTGGGTACCGGGAGCAGCCGGCAGCACAGGGAGGAGCAAGCAGGGGGTGAAGAGGTAAAGTGAAACAATGAAATAATCCAGGATGGAGCTGTGTGTCCTTTCATGCATCCATTAGGGCAGAACCACGGGGCTGGCATCACAGTCCTGCAGGGAAAGGGGATGGAAACCCCCGGCCATCCACACCCTGCCAGCATCACCGCTGCCAGGTGCCTGCTACCTGCAGCTGCTGAAATCATGCAGTAAAACAGGAAAGCCTCACCACTTGGGCTTTATTCCCCAGAATCAGTAGGATTGAGGGGCTTTTGACACATCCCCCCACTTTTCCAGCATGGCTTCCTGCCCTCCTTCCAAAGAAATAGTGGGCAGCAACCCCCTCGAAACCCAGGGGCGCAGAAGGACAAGAATAAAAATGCCATGAAGTTGTGAAAGGAGAATGAGCCACCAACTCCCTGCCCAACATCCACAAGCCCTTCCTGGATTTTCCCTGTCGGCCCCATGGATCACCCACCCATCCCTTAGCCAGGGTGAAGCTCCAGAGGGGCTTTGTCTCCCACAAGAATTTGGGAACTAGAAAGAAGCTGACTTAAATATAAGCTCTAGAATACAAACGATAAATATAACAATAATAATAATGAAACCTCAACAATATAATCCAATAATAGAATAATATAGTAATAGAATGCTATATAGTAATATCATACAATAATATAGAAAAAATAATATATAATGGTATATCATTAATATAGTGGAATACAAGGGATGGCTTCACCACTCTCTGCCATAAAAAACACAGATTTTTTTTCCTACTCATGCTTTGTAATATCTTACTATAATAAAGCTTAAAGGGATTTTATCACCTTCCACCTCGGATCAGTGCTGAGGGCAGAGAAAACACACTCTGCCACCTCCTGTTTTCCATAAAAATCAATTTTCAAGAGAATTGGGGGGGGGGGGAAGCAAAGGGAAAAAATGCTGAAAACCCAGCGGGGGCTCCACCTGCTTTATGAAATGTTTGTCCCAGGCGAGAAAACACCTACAAAAAAATGACTCCCACCATCGGGCAGGGACCAAACTCTGTCCCAGCTGAATTTTCCAGCTCAGAGCCTGAGCCAGCCACAGCCCCCTGAGCGGGCAGGGAAGGAAGTGGCTGCTGGATTTGGGATTGCTCATTAATACATTTATTTTCTGGGTCTACTGGGGCTGTCCTGGAGGAGTTTTGCTGCCACCCGAGCCCACCCAGCTGCAGACCCTGCTCCGTGAGCGCTGGGTGAGCATTAAAGAGCTGCCCCAGTTTCCACCAGTTGCCAGGAGCTGCTCCAGTTCCCCTCCCGGCCCGGGGGCTTTGCCCTGAGGCTCTTAAGGAATTAAAATCCCTCGCTGGAAAGGGCCCGAGGATGGATCAACAATAGGGATGGAGGGGAATCGCAGCCCATCTGTCACCGCAGATTGAGGGGGGAAAACAAAAGAGGGTGGGGAAGAGGAGGGGGGAAGGAGAAGGTACAAAAAACAAAGGAAAAAAAAAAAAAGGAGAGGGGATAAAAAGGATGGGAAAACATAAATGGGAGGGGTAGGGGGAAAGAGAGGAGGGGGAAAGGAAAAAGGGAAAGAAGGAAAGGGGATAAAAGATAAGGGGGAAAAAAAGGAGGAGAGGAAGGTGGGGAAAAGGGGAAGGGAGGGAAAAAGGAGGGGAAATAAGAGTGGGAAAGAAGAGGGGGGAAAGGAGAGAGGGAAAAGAGAGGAAAAAGGAAAGAGGAGAAGAGAGGGAGAAAGGGGGAAGAAAAAGAGGAAAAAAAGAAAGAAAGGGGGAAAGAAGGTGGGGGGGAAAGGGGAATGAAGGGAAAAAGAAGGGAAAAGAAGAGGGGGAAAAGAAAGGCAGAGAAGAAGGAGAAAAGAAAGGGGAAGAGGGAGAAAAGAAAGGGGGAGAAAAGAAGAGGGGGAAAAAATGGGAATAAAACAATGGGGGGAAAGAAGGAGGAAAGAAAGAGGTGGAAAAAAGAGGTGGAAGAATGGGAGGAAAAAGAAATCAGGTAAAGGAAATGAGGGAAAATAAACAGAGGAAAGAAGGGACAAAAAATTCACGGAAGCAAAGATCCACGTGGAAAGGAATGTAAAGAAAACCAAAACTCAAACATCACCAACTTCGGAGTTGGTTCACCCACACCTGCAAATAGAAATAAAATAAAACAAAACAAAACAAAACAAAACAAAACAAAACAAAACAAAATGAGCACTGGCATCACCCCTCTCCAGAGCCAGTGCTGGAGTCTGGGAAAGGATCAGCTCCGAGGGGATTCTCCTGGCCAGCTCCATTGGGAACAGCATCCCAGACCCATGGGAAACTGGGCACACATCCAGTGGGCAGCAGGAGGGGGGTTTCCCTTCCTGGATGTGACCAACATTGCCCTGGCAGCTTCATACATATGTCTAGATATAAATATAAATATAAATATATACATATATGTATATGTATAAAGTCTCTTTTTGTACATAAATATGTCTTATAAAATTTTATATGTTATATAGGAATGTTTTGTGTATTTTATGTAATTTAATATCTTTATATGAATGTTTCATATAAACATAGATAAATATGGAATCATGGAATAGTTTGGGTTGGAACTTTAGAGCTTATCTAGTCCATGTACCTCATAGAAAAATAGGTATTAGAAGTATATTTTTTTACTTATAAAAAAAATATATGTACCTTTTATGTAGTGTCTTTATACATGTAATACCTTTTATTTGTATCTACATAAAAGATACTAAATACTTTAAACACACCACCATACATTATTAATTTGTATCGATATGTAACAAAATAAAAGTTTTTAAATGTATCTGTTTTAGGATACAGGGCTAGGACTGAGAGCAGCCCCACTTCCAGCACCCCAAATTCCATTTTCTTCTCCCCGTGTGCATTTCCAGACACACGTGGGGAGGTTCCAGGGGCTTTTCCTGCCAGAGCAACGGGAATTCCTCTCTGCTAATTAAGCAGCTCACTAACGACAGCAATTATTGATAAGGAAAGCAAAGATGGGGTGTCCAGGGGAAGAACAAAGGGCTTGGATGTTTATCCCAAGCTTTAACATCACCAAAATTTCTGGGTTGAAAAACACAAGGAAATGAGTAAATAACCAATAAAGCAAAACCACTCAGAAATGAGAATTGAATTGATGCTGAAAAGAGAATTATTTGAGGGTAATTCTTTTTGAAACAGGAGAAAGTGCCATAAAATCACCCCCAGCAAAGCCACTCGGGCAGGCACCAGCACTGCTCCCCCTCCTGCCACCTTTATCTGGGGCAAAACCACCCGAGTTTTGGACATAATAAGGTATTTCTACATAATCATTTAATATTACAGTGATTTCCAGGCTCCCCTCACTGCTCTTCACATCTCCCTCGTGCTTTCCTTTCTCATTTCTGACAATTACGGCAGAAGCAGAAATTACAAGGCACCATCACAACCAAAACCCCCCAAATTTGACTGGTTTGGGGACAATAACTGGAGCTTTGCTACTTTTTAAACTCCTCATATTAATGCAATTCTTGTATAAAAGTCAGCACCCGGTTAGCTGAGTTTTGCTTCCCATTTTTCACATTTTTACTTTTTTAAAATGCTCTTTCTTTATATACCTTTGTATGTTCTTTCTTTTCTATCTTTCTTTTCCATTAACACGATTTTTAAAAGATTTTAGGAATACACAGCCAATCTTTAAGGAGGAAGATGCTGCTGCTTCCCTCACGGCCACGCTCCAAAAGCAAAACACTCTCGGAGTGGGATTGCTTCAAGCAAACAAAAGTATCCCCTGTTCCTGCTGAGTTTAAAACCAATTTTAAAAGAATTTTAAAATGTTGATTAAAATATAAAGTGGTTTGTTTTTTTTTTTTTTTCTTTAATTAACCAAGGCACAATCCAACACATACAAGGGGAAAAGCCAATTGTGGAGCTGTTGGGTGGCTCCTAGAGGAGCCCAGAGCATTGGGATGGCAGCAGAAGGGCTGATTACAAACCCGTGGGAGGTGAATCGATGGACCGGGCAGGATTCAGGCTCCTTCCCACCACTGTCACATTTAATTCCTGCCTTCGGAGAAACAGAAACAACCCCTCTGCCAGCACCTCCCCTCGAGGAATTCCCTTCCCTGCTTCCCGTGGCCAGATGTCCCAGGGGTTTTCCAGCCAGCTCCTGATCCAAATGTATTTATGTGTATATAAATATATAAAAATATATTGACAGCATAGATCTGTATTGGATTTGAAGGTAAAAATTGAGCGTTCCAGGTGAGGTCGGGCACGGAGGGAAGCGCCGGGCAGCGGCACCTCCTCACACCCATCCCCGTGACGCAGGAATGCCGAGGGATGAGAGCCAGCCCAGCTCGGGTTCTCCAAACCCAATAACCCCAAAATCATTTCAGTAACGGGGCGATTTTTACCATTTCACTCCCCGAAATCCCCAGCGTCTCTCCGGGACTCAACCGCGACCATAAAAATTGGATTTTCTACAAATTTAAAAGGGGGGGGGGGGGGGAATAAACACAACCACGTGAGGCTCCGTTCCCTGCCAAAATCACATTACAAAAATAAAATCTATGATCTACCGAGTCAAGGCACAGCCCCCCAAACTGGGGATATTAATATAAATTAGCAGGGTAGATTTTTTGAGCCGGGCATAAAAAGACATCAGCTTAAATTAGATCTCGATAATCGGAAGAAACTTGGGAATAGAAAACTTGGAGCCAGCTGAACACAGAGCAAAGTAAAATAAATCAGTATTTATTTCTGGGCTGCTTAAATGGCTTTTTTCTAATTTTAAAACTCAGGAGGAAAAGCAGGCGCACCCCAGCCCCGACGGAGAATTTAGAGATGAATTCCTTGTTTACATCCCCTGCTACATGGTAAAGGTCGAGCCCTGGCTCCATACTACCGCCCCAAACTCCCAATTTCTGGCTCCATCCCTCTTCCAAAGTCACCGCCAGCCCAACCTGAGGCCGCTGCAGATGTTTGGCTCAGAAATGCCACACCTGGGGATTTCTGGGGTGCTCCTTTTGATGGATTTTTGAAGGGAGGGATCGTGTGATCCCTGCCGAAGACGAAATCCCACTCCGGCACACGTGATGCCGGGCACGAGCCGTTCCCCCCCCGTAAAGCCTCAATTACACAACAGCATTTCCAACCCCCCCGTCATTTCCAAATTAATACCCCAGCAGCAATCCCGGGCCAAATCCGTACCCCAGCTCCCGGCCCAGGCCGAGCCTCCGCGCCAAGCGGCGCCGAAATACCCGCCCGGAGCAGCCCACGGGGCTTTTTTGTTGCCTTTTATCCCGACACATGACGTGGGGAGGGAATAAACCTCGGGATGAGGCTACGCCACACGGTCCCGGGGTTTGTTTTCCCTGCGGAACGCGTGTGCCCATCAGCCCGGCCTCGGGCACCTGATGGAAATGAGAGGGCGCGCTCGCCGCGATGCCTTAAATACAAAGCGCTTCGGGTTTTGGGGTTGTCCGGCTGGATAAAGGGGGGATGAGGTGTTTGGAGAGGGAAAATTGATTAATTAACGACTAAAAATAATAAGCCTAAGGGCGCGGGTGGCTGCGCTGCTGGGAAAATCTCCGACCGCGCCGCGCAAAGTGGGAGGAAAGGGGTTTTCTCGTGTTTTCCGGCTAAATAAGCGGCTGTTTTCCCCGGGAGCGTGGGGTGAGGGGGCATCACGGGGGTTGCCACCCGTGGGAACGCGGCCGTGGGCCGGCAGCTCCTTTCCCCCCTCCCCCCTCCCCTCCCCGCGCTGCGCTCCGGAGCGAAAGTAAAACCGACGGGGCTCCCCCGCCCCCCCCATCCCCCGCATCCCGGCTCCCGGAGCGCCCGGCGCGCCCCCCGTC
>WEZZ01002086.1:34692-55329 GCA_013400585.1 Chloropsis cyanopogon
AGGATCCAAAGAAAAGAAATTAATAAGAAATACATCTTTATATTTATATATTTATCTACATAATTGCTTAATGCAATTAGAACAAATATACTAACATGATAAATAATATAAATAATATTTTTTTTACAATGCTTTTTTTTTCAGCCCCTTTGCCCTGGAAACCACCACAGCCCCGCACTCCCAACCCTTCAGGAGTTTCTTCAGGGAGAGGAAAACCGCTTCACTCAGGATCCAAAGAAAAGAAATTAATAAGAAATACATCTTTATATTTATATATTTATCTACATAATTGCTTAATGCAATTAGAACAAATATACTAACATGATAAATAATATAAATAATATTTTTTTTACAATGCTTTTTTTTTGTGGAAAACAAGAATGTGTGAACCCTTCCCAGGCCAGATCCAACCAGCCATCACTGCGTGTGATCCCATTGTCGGAAAGGCTCCAGGAGATGCTGAGCCGGTGCCAGACACTCCAGCCACGAGCTGTGCACAGTCTCTGCCCGCTGGTAGGTGGCTCCTGCACCCTCTGGGGCACTGCTGAAGGGTGTCCTCAGGTCACCAGGAGTAGGTGTCACCACCTGCCTGCAGGTTAAGTGCCATTTTTTTCTCTCCTTTTGAGAATACAAGCATAATCCTCGTAGAAGCGCATCGAGGACATGATTGGAGACAGAAATGAGGTGCAGAATAATCCTGGCTGGGTGGGTGACAAGTGGCCTTGTGCTCTTGGAACAGAGCGTTGTGTCCAGGGCCAGGCATCCCTTCCTGTGCCGGGGGGTGAAGGGCACTGATCTGAATTGCCCAGATTTTAAGGCAATTAAGGACACTTAAACCATCGCTCCTCCTGCTGCTGCATCCCACTGCCAGTCTTCCCTGGCATATGGAGATGGATGGAGTAGGAATAGCGGTGACGGGTGCTCAATGCCATGCCTACAGCAAAAATAGATGTGGTTGGGCTGCGATGATGCAAAGCCAGAAGAATCCTTCTCCTCCGATTTCCCCGGCTTTGCTTTCAGCGCGGCTCCTGCCTGCCTGTCATTTGTCACCGGTGCTCGCCGCTCCTCCATCCCCAGCACATTTTTTGGGGTGATTTTAGGCTGAAATTGGTTGATCAAGTCCTTTTCAAAGATCCTGTTCAGGTCATTCCTGCCTCCTCAGGGATGAGCTATCGACAGGAATGGGGCAGGAAGCTGCTGGTTCATTGTGTGAGGTCACTGCTACTGGGAAGCAGAGGGAGAAACACGAGGTTTTGGGATTAATTAGTGCCCACAGGACACAATACTCATTTACTACTCCTCAAATCAGCCTTCTGCTGGAGCTGGATGTAACAGAGGAGCCTCCTGCAGTTACCTGCATGAGCTCATCCCTCCTGCCCCTGACGTTTGGCTTTGCAGAAAGAGCTCAACAAACTTCTGCAGATGCTTTCCCAACCCTATGGAGCTGATACTGTCTCCCAGTTTTGGTGGACCTGTCTTGGTCCAGATGTGATGCTCAAGGGAAGTCTGTGCTTTGGGGAGGAAGATTTCAGAGCACTGGTACAAAACAGCTGGAGCAGCAGCAACCAGATGGAAAAAAGGTCCTAAAAGTGGTGCAGGATCCAGCAGAAAAGGGAAAGCACCTTCCAAGGGCAGCCTTGTGGGTAAGATCATTCCTCCCTGGAAAGAGATGCTGGCATGGAATGAGTCTGGAATGCAGCAGCAAGACTGATAAAATGAGCAAAAGGCCAGGAAAAGTTGAAGGAGGGTTTGTTTAGTCTGGAAAAGGACAGGATAACCCACTGGGTGTGAAGGGCTGCCTCGAAAAAACAGGACAAACTAGGAAAAAACTGGAGTGTTTGGTCAATTGCACATGGGAAGAGAAGGAGATGCTGTCCCTCGGCTGGAGCAAACATCTGGGACTACCAAATCCATGCTGGGGCCAGCCCAGGGGGTTCCTGAGTCTCCTCCAAACTCAGGATAAACAGTCTGGCCCACAACTCCATTTTATCCCAAACCTTTGGTAAGCCTGTCTCGGAGGAGGCAGGTTGGGATCCACGGGGTTTCATCACCCTGATCTGGTGGACTGGTCTTACTGGGACTGGCACTCAGGCTGCAAGCTGGGCTCCTGCTAACGGAGCAGGATGGAGCACCTGTGTTGGGATCTCCCCTTGGATCCCACATCCCCAGAGGGTGCCGGGAACAGGACAGAGAGAGGACAGCAGGGGGAGGGAGGGTCCTGCCTTGAGCCAGCAGGGGTGTGGTGGCTCCAAAAGTTACCCCAGGAGGCTGCAGGAATCCAAGTGGGAAAAGCCCAGTGACCTGGCCCAGGAGGGGCCTCACCTCTCTGACCTGCAAGTTTTCCCTTAATCCTTAAGGATATTTTTCACTATTCATCATGCAGAGAATCTCAGGAGAGCTTCATCCCACCCCTGCACTGTTTGGATTGGGAACAAAGTGGGAATGCAGCTGCTCATTGCTCCATGGGGGACACCTCTGGCTGCAGAGACTGCACAGTGCCAAAACAAAGCCCCGAGGAAACCCTGTCCTAAAAATGAACCCATTTCATTAACGAAAGGACTGGTTTGTTGTGCTTTGTTCCGAGTGTGTGGCAGAGGTGACTCTGTGCCACAACGCAGCACAGTGGGATCAGGATGTGCTGCCAGAGCAGCTCCCACCTGAGCCTCACCACTCTGAGTGAGCCACGAGGCAGCTCCAGGCTGGGCTGATCCCAAATTTCCCTCATATGGTGGTGATGAACTGTCTGAAACGTGGTTTTAGGCTTTTAGAAATCTCCCAGCAGAGAATGGTGCAGCTGCTCTGGAGGTGAGGGAAGAGCATTAAGGACTGGCATGGAAGCAGCTCACCTTGGGAGACAGGATTATCCCTCAGGAAGAGCAGAGCTGAGAAAACAATTCACAATTTGGCTGGAAAATGCATCCATGCTTTTTTTGTTTTGCTCACCCTTTGCTGGGATATGAGTGAAAATCTACCCACCACTCACTGGATTTCAGAAGTTCCCAAGTTTGTAACAGTCGGGAATGCCAAGGAGGAGGCACTGGCATGGCTGGTAATTAAATGAATGTCTGTGTTAATTACAGCAGCACTGGGGCTTAGCATGAGTGAGACATTAATGATGAGAATGGTGGACAGGCACCAACCAGTAGCTCCTTCCCAATGAGCTCCAAATTTTGCTGACTCTCCGAAAGTGATGCCAAAGTATGGATCTGTGGGAACACGGTGTGGAGCAAAAGCCAGGTGCCACAGATGGGCACTAAGGAGAGTCCTGTGGAGCTGTACGTCTCCTATCCAAGCAGGAAAATGAAAGGATCAGCTTCTCCCAGCTCCAAAGCAGCTCCATTGGGATGGGAGCACATACCTTGTGTGTGATCAATCTGCTGGAGCCAGGATGTGAACTGCAAAATAAATTGCTTGAACCCCAAGGAAGGAGTTGCAAGGAAAAATGGGATTTTTAGCTCATGGAATTCCATGAGGAGCAGAGAGCTACTGCACTACTTGTGCAAGGGGTGCCTGAATGTACTGAACCCGTGACTGCCTCAATCCTGCACAGCTCCCCTGAGCTCCACAATCCCTCCAGGCCCCTCCTCATACCCAGGGAAAGCCAGGAGATGCTGCAGGGACAGGAGCATCTCCTGTGCAGGGAGAGGCTCCAACTGCCCCAGAGGAAATTCCACCTGCATGCGTGGGGAGAGGACAGCAGCACAAACAGCTCCTGGTTTCCTTTTTCCTCTCCACGTGCTTCAAAGGTTTTTATCTGTCCTCTGCTGACAGGAAAGCAGGTCGGGAAAGGGCAGAGCCTGCCACATCCAGCCAGCAGAGGATTCCTCACTGCCCTGGTGGGATCCATGCTGGGGGCCAGGGTAGGCTCCTCCCTCCCATGGATGATTCCTGCCTCACTGCCGGCAGAGCACCAGGCCAGCCAGCTGTGGTTCCAGCACATCACATCCCACAGCTGCCTGGCAGCCGTGCCACAGGGCAACACTACACCCTGGGAGCACCAGAGCCCGGGCCATTCCTGGACTCAGAGCCCTTGGAATGATTCAGCAGCAGAAATGCTGGACAACAGGCTCTCCTCGCCACAGCAGCTCCAGCAGCTGCCTCCCAAACCCCAGGAACTGCTTTAACATGGATTATGGGATGCACCTCACCAAGCTGCCACTCACAGATGACACCCATCTCCTCTGGCAGCCTTGGAATTTTCATCTGGAATGGATGTGAGCCTTACCAGCACCCTGGTCCTCACAATGCCACTGAGGAGTGTGTCCAGAGAAGGGAACAGAGCTGAGGAAGGGGCTGGAGCACCAGGAGTGGCTGAGGGCAAAGGAGGCTCAGGGGGAACCTTCTGGCTCTGCACAACTCCTGACAGGAGGGACAGCCGGGGTGAGGGGGGTGTGTCAGGCTCTGCTCCCAGGGACCGGACAAGGGAAAACGGCCTCAGGCTGTGCTGGGGGAGTTCCAGTTGGACATCAGGAGGGATTTCTTCATGGAAAGGGTGGTCAGGCACTGGAAGGAGCTGCTGAGGGAGGTGGTGGAGTCCCCATCCCTGCAGGGATTTAAAAACCCTGTGGATGTGGCTCTTGGGGACATGGCTAAGTGGTGGCCTTGGCAGTGCTGGGGAATGGTGGAGTCCATCTTCAAGGGCTTTTCCAAACTAAATGATTCCATGATGCACCATGGCCTTGCACTGCTCACACCAAGCATGGACCTGGCACAGGGATTTGGGACACTCTCAGCACAGGAGCCACGTGACACATTGCAAAAAATGTTCCCCAGGAGCAGCCAACTCTGCCCTGAATGGGCTGTTACTGCTCCGACAATTAAAATAATTACTGCCATGGTCCTCGGTGTCCACTCTGGAGAGTAAAACCAGGGAGGTTTTAACAAATCCCTGGATATTTGTAAATCCCCACCAGGACACCTGGTATGCTGCTGCTGGCCACCTCCACTGCAGGCAGCTGAAGCAGGTAGGGCCTGTTCCCTCAGCCTCTTCCTTTGCATGATGGCACACCATTCCTCAAACTTTGCTCCCTACATCCACAAAAATCATCAGTTTTGAGTCTAGAAATTTCTGTTATTTCCACAAAACCCCACATTCTCACCACAAACCAATGTGGAAAGCTCCTCCAACACAAGATTAAAAAATAACTGGCTCAGGGATCCAAGTGCACAAATTCACTACGTGGTATGACAGATAACACCGTGAAGCGTTGGCCCAAAATCTTTTAAATACGAGAGGCAACAGCTGAACACCCAAATGAGGGATTCAGTGCTGATTTCACAAGTGAGAAATGGACTTGAGAAGCACCTCAGGTGCAATTTACTTGTGGGACACCAGAAGACTGGTTCTTCCTGGAAGGAGTGGATGGCACTTGCCCTGGGATCACCTCTGCGTTTTTGTTTTCTTGGCAAAAATAAGTAGGAAAAGAAAAAAAACAAACTTCTTTTTATTTTATTTTCTCACTTTCGGAAAGCATTTTACACAGGTTTGGATCTTGGGAATAACTTGGAATCAGTAGAAAAAACTAACTGAACAGTTTTTGTCTTTACAATAGAAACCTTTCAGGAGTCAAAATGGAGACTAAAAAAATACATGCAAAACATACTCCTTTCAAAACACAACTGGAAACAAAGCACCACACTACACAAATATGCAGAATGAAACAGCATTGAACACCACAGAAGTTCTCTTCATAAAAGGTGTAAAAGTCACCTAATTCACTAGGCACTGTCACTTAGTTAAACAGAAGAGACAATAAAAAAATATTGTCCACAAACTTGCAATTTCAACTCAAAGGCTGTAGCTAGAAATTCCTCTATGTGTCATGCTTTAATAGCGACCTGAAAGACAAAAACCCAACAGTCAGACTTCAAGGACTGAGAGATTTCTGGCTAAATCCACTGCCTCTCCTCAAACCTGCATCAGATCTGAGCCTGATTTCCTAGAGGTAACCAAACTCCCAAACCCCTGTTTTAAGAGAGTTCTGGAGGAAGAAACAGGATCTCAGACTCAAAACAAGGGCTGTTATCTCACTTGGTTTTTCCCAACTAAATATTTGCTCTGTCCTCAAGGTTGCCAGTTGCTCAATGAAGCATTAAAGAGCTGTGGCTCATAAAATATCCACACCAAAGTCAATCTTAGTGGCCACCGAAGCTCAAAAGAAGTTCAAGGAATGGGAAATTTACTTTTGAGACGTGAACTCTGTGACTGGGCCAGGTTGGATGGGGCCTGGAGCAATCTGGTCTATGGAAGGTGTCCCTGCCCATGGCAGGGGGTGGAATGGGATGAGCTCAAGGTCCCTCCCAACCCAAAGCATTCCACGAGTCCATGGCTACTTACGAGGTGAGTAGGATCGGGATCGGGACCGGGATCTGTAGCCCCCTCGGCTGTAGTACGGGGACGGTGACCTCCTCCTGTGACAGGGGTGACACAAACAATCCCTTTGTTAAAACCTGCACAGCTGAGCGGCAGCAGCTTTATGTGGGCAGCTCTAACCCCATCCTGGTCTCAGGAATGCACTTGGGAAAGCTAACAAGTATGGGAGACCTGATCAACATTTCTACTGGGTAACAAAGCAAAGATTTGAATTCTCTTTTTTGTTAGTATGATTTTTGACTAACATGACAAATACAAGCTCTTGCACTCACAACCTGCTTTCATGTGAATTTAGTCTGAAGCCAGGAGCATCCCACACAAGCAGGGTAAGCCAAATCCACCCTCACTTTTAACCAGAATTACTTGTCCGAGGTGAAGATTTGCTTGACTTGCAGTCAGTGCTACAGCCAGGCACCCCCAAACCCGCCCAATCCAGGCATTCCCAAGTTTTGTGTTTCCTTGCCTTGTTTCACTAATCCAGTACCCACCTGTAAAACTGATCCCTGTCCTGAACAGCTCTCCAGCCTCCTCCGCCGCCACCACCTCCTCCTCTGTGTAAACAAAAGCAGAACGACTTTTAGGAATTAAAAAAAAAAAAATTTCACTGTACAAAACCCTCCCCATCATCAGAGAAAGAAAATGATGTGAAGATAAGACAACATTAGCTCCTACAACACTGGATGATGCCGAATTACTTCATTTAACATTGATTTTTGAGCACTTATCTACTCAAGGAAAACCCTTTTACTAATTTTTTTCAAGTAGCAAGATCAACTCACTATCCTGAGGAAAAATATTGATTCCAAGGTGGAGGCAGGGAAAACCCTTCCATCCTGACATTTTAACACTTTAGAGTCACATTTAAACAAGAACTGTGATGTAACCTCTTACAGAGAACCAAACCAACACCTTATAGCATTAATATTGAGTGGTTGGACTTGAACTTCCTCAGATTCAGATCAGCAAAACTTCACCAGGAGACTAAATCAAGTTTAAAGATTGCTTTTTTTAAATGTTATTCCCTTATTTACAGACACTTTTTCAGGCAAAAATAAGCTTCCCACAGCAACAAGGAGAAACTGAAGTTCTAACAGGACAATTTCCATCTGACACTGCACTTCTCTTAGGGCTTTATTTTCACAGAGGACAGGAATTGTTACCAATGGAATTTTTAGGGTGGGGTATGCAATGCTCCACTGCATCTTGAACAATTCCAACTTTTCCTTCCTCAGGGAAGCAGTCACAACACAACAACACTTCTCCCTCCCTCAACCAACCTCGGCAGGAGGGGAAAGTAGCAGACCATGACATTTTTCAAGTAGCCACACACGAGTCATTTGTGGCTCCATATTTATTCACAGAACCCCAGAATGGTTTGGGTTGGAAGGGACCTTAAACACCATCCAGGGGCACCCCTGACACTTCCCACTAGAGCAGGTCACTCCCACTGGCCCAATCCCAGCTTCTGGCAACATCCACAAACCCCTGTCAGAATGAAAAGGCACCACTTGAGCACTGAAGACTTGGGCCCATACTGTAACTTTAACACAGAATTCTGCAATTGCAGGAATGTTTGGTAGTACAGACTAAAAAAAAAACAAAACAAAACAAAAAAACTCTTTATCTTTGTGTTCTACTTAACGGTGTCCCAGAAATTATGAGGATTTTGCAGGGGACAAGGATTTTGCTGGAAAATGCAGAAAACCAGTTTCTCTATAACCAAAACCAACCATGATTACATATCCAACCTGACAAGGGGTGTCAAAAAAGCCTTTTAATGCAGATGTCCAATATACAACAGGTCATGCTCCAATCCCCAATTTCTTATTTTTGGCAACATCTGAGGTGCCATAATTATCACCAGGAGATACTGGGGACCGCTGAAATTTTCCACTTTTTATCTATTACACTGTGCTCAAAATATAAGCTGACACTATAATACCAACTCTAATATTAATCTGCACCATTTCAAGCTAACAGATGTACCAACTAAAGATTCTAAAATGAAAATACAAAGATCACACTTTGTTTTTTTCAAAACTTAGTGCAGAATATTCAGAAAACATTTTGGACTAAGCCAGGCCACGGGTTAAACACCATCAAGTATTTCTCAATCCAACCAATTTGATTTGTACTGAGCAGTCATTATGGTGGAGATTTCACAGGAAGATTCCAGGATGATAACGAGTGCAAAAAAATATTCTGGAATGGTTATGTAGGATGAACTGCCTAATGTTTGCACAGGCAGATGAGAAAGCAGAGTTTAGAGTGCAGCAAAATATTCCAAACGTGCTCACCTGTACGACCTGCTGTAATAGTCCCGGTCGTCGTAGCCTCTGTCATAGCCTCTGTCGTAGTAATCTCGCCGCCGTGAGCTGCCACTGCAAGGAGAGGAGGAAATTGCATTTGCTAAGATACAGAGCTTTACCTTTGTCTGCAGTCTGGTAAATTCACACTATTTAAACTAGATTCTATTATTATGTCCCATCCTTACAGCTGGAAGACTGTGAGCACTTCTGTTTCCCCACCGGTGCAGGTGGGAACAGAACTACTTAAACAATTGCTTTTTAAATGCTTGAACTTTCAGTTGTTTTCCTCAACCTTTATAAACCTCAACCTTTTGGTATCACAGGCACATGAGGAATTCTGTTCTGAGACAAGTCTTCACCCCCTTTTAACTCTGAAAAAGCTCTTGTTCAATTAACTTTCTGACCAAAAAAAAAAAAAAAATCAGAAACCTGTGGTCTCAACACAACATCACCATAACCATCAGTAAGCTGAAAGTCTGGGGAAATGAACTGGGGAACGACTTGGGAAAACAATTTACACTGCTGGCAACTGGAAGTCCAAGTGCAGTGTGTGAACAGAGCAAACTGCTAATCCCTAATGTTAACTGAGCCACCCAGCTCCTTGACAAGCATTTGTCCATTCACTCTTGAAAACCCGAGCTTGCAAAGGACATGAGTATTTAAAGATACACAGGAAAACTACTTAAAATAATTTAGGAATTGTCAAAATGTCTTTCTGTTGACACATGCACTACTACTGAAGCTCATGTCTAGTGTTTTCAGAGTACAGCACAGCAGCCATGAACAGGGAAACACAACTTGTGCATTAATGCCTAAGCCCAAAAAACCAGGAAAACCACTCAGAATCAGGTCTCTCAGAGGAGAAACAGGAGTTTTTACAAAACAATGAATTCTATCCTGTACTGGTTGGGAGGAAAAAAACCCAACCAAAACCATGGATAGAACTTACTAAGTGGGTCTTCCCATATAGATTCCGGGGGTAGGCGTGTGAGGTCTTTTTGTTATGGAGAAGTCTACCCGGATCCTTCTTCCATCCAGCTCCATTCCATTGGCACGTTCCTTTGCCTAAGGAGTGACAGAAGAGCATTAGCTGTAGGTATGAACTTCAGCAACAACACAAATTTCTAACCACTGCTGTAAGTGTTAAGATGTCCTAAAAACCGGCTCAGTTTGGAGGCAGGTCTGAGCGTCACACCTTACAGTGTAAGTCACTGTTACTGTATAGGACACTCTAGGCCAGCTAGACTTAAGTGCCAGTAACCACTGAAAATGTGACTTCCCTGGTATTAAAATCCTGAAAGGAACATCACTGGGCAATTGTTTCAGTGCCTCTGACATGATTAAGAGCAACCTTTGAACACAATGACGTAAGGAGATACAACTACTCCACCACACAACATAAAACACTTCCAAATTAAAAGAACATCACTAAGATACTCAAATACATCCTTTAAACTACCATAACCTTGAATATAGTATCAGAGTCACATATATAAAGTAAAAAGCCAAAACCAATTGTGTTTTGGTTTTTTTTGTCTTTACGTACTTTGTAGGTCAAGTAGCAGGACCATCAAGCTCCAACCCAAAATGGAAGACTTCATGCCAGATGTGGAAAAGACTGAAGATTTTCTGGAGTGGAGTTTATGCAGAATATAAGCCTTGTTCCAGCCCATAAAGGGCAGCTCTACAAGGACTGGCACGAGCGTCAGATTCTCTGCTTGGGTGACTACAGAATTCCCAATTCATTCTGCAGCACTTGTAAGCCCAAACTCCATGATTCTGAGATTCCAAGTATTTTTCAGGCTGTGAGTTTCCCCAGGAGCTCAGAGCCCAGCAAACACGGCCCACACCGTGTACCCCAACCTACTTCCTTGGCATCCTCGACGTTCTCGAAGTAGACGAAGGCGAACCCTCGGGAGCGCCGCGACTGCTGATCGTACACGATGGAGACGTCGGCAATGGGGCCATACTTGGAGAAAACCTCTCGCAGGTCTCGCTCTGTAGTGTACAGGCTCAGCCCAAACACTCCGAGACAGCAGTTTGGATCGGGATTTGCCTGAAGGAGGGGACACGGATATTAAAATCAAATTGGGTTTATTGCAGTGCAATGTATTTCTCGAGTTGTGACTGTCAGGGCTTTGAGAACAACAGCAAAGGTGGGCTGAGATTTGGGTCACCTGCTAAGAGACAGTAACAAATTAAACCTACAGGAACACGAGCCTTTCACAAAACCCCTTGGTGTTTCTCAGGGCACAGGGACCGATCCCAGGGCGCATCCAGGACCGTGACTCATCCCTCACACACGTACCCTGTTGCCAATGTGACGTCTCCGCGTAGACATGGGGGAATGGCTGTGACTGTGCCGTCGCCGGTAGTCCCGACTGTACGACCTGCTTCTGGATCTCCGGTGGGAGCGGGAACGGGAGCGGGACCTGGTGTAGTGTCGGCGGGAACTCCTCCTTGACCTAGACCTGAGGGAAACAAGAGAGAGGTACAGTGTTGGGCTTGTTGGGGTGTTTGACATTTCAAAAATCCACCAGACAGTCACAAAAAGCTCAAATAATTGTTTTCCAAAACCCTGCAGTAGCACACATACCTCATCTACAATCCAATTACTCACTACTCTCAAGGACTGTGTGCTAAATCTTTACTATCAGATTACTGCAGATAGTCTCGGGGCATTCCTGCTGCAGTCCAGAACTTGCACTTGATCACAGTCAGCTCTTTCTTTAACAAAACTACCGGGGTGTGACATGTTAGGGTTTAGGATATTCAGTGTTTAGGGGTGGCTTTCTTTTCACATGTATCAGACAAAGGGAACAGTAAATATACCTTAACACAAAGCATGCACCACTGAGGGGGGCACTCTCTTAGTGCTGCCTTGGGTGACACTGAAAAGCAAACACCCCTGAAACAGAGCTGAACACAATCTGAAGAAATCAATCCTGAGCTGGCTCATTTACCTGCTGGTATTTCAGCAGTTATTTAGCACTGTTTGTTCATGAATATTTACATGTTCACACACACTCTTAAGTGCATTTATGCAAAGGTGCAACTGCTCACTAATTCTTTTTCCCCAAATGTATTTTCTTACATCACGAGCTCTGTGGACACAAGGGTCTGAAAGTCTTCCACTGCTTCTCCCAAAGGCTCAGCCTTCCCAGCACAGCCAGTCCTAGAGGAGAAGCTGGGCACTCACACAGGGCTACTACACCTGATCTTGGTCTGCTGATGGCTGCACTGAATAACCTGCACTCCACACCACGCCAAAGAAAAACCCCTGCAAGGCTAAAAAGTGCAATAAACAGTGTAACAGTCAATGGAGCTGAGTCACAAATTGCTGATTTTCAAGGTCTTGTGCCTTATATGTCCCCTTCCTCTAATTCCACAGCAGCACCACCCCACGGGTGTGAGGGCAGCTCTGAACCTGAACTGCCTTTACTCCTGAGCATTTAACAGCTTCTTCCAGGATTTCTCACCAAGTGTCACCAGACAGTCCAACTGTTCAATCTATCTCCTCAAAACACATCTCCAGCCTCAGCAGGAGTGAGCCAGAGGAGCTCAACTTAAAATGCTTATTCATGCCCAGGAGAAATGAATTCAGCATGTCCCATTACAGCAATTCTCACTACGTATTTATAAAGAAAATACTATTTTTGGCAACAAAATAAAAGAAAAAAAAAAAAAAGAGAACTTCCCTGAAACTGGGAAAACAGTAAAAAAAGAGAGAAATTATAATATCAATAACAGGAGAAGGTCCACACATGCACGCAGCCACATTTCAGCCACTGATACAGGAAAAAATAATAACTAAGGCAAACACAGAACTGATATTTCAGGTACCAAAATGGTACCAAAGATAGGAGCTACAAACTGCAATAAAAGTAGACTTTAAAAACAAGTATATCCACACCCCAACTGATAAAAACACCAGGACACAGGTTGGTTCCCAAATCAAAGTTTAATTTATAAAGCTGGTAACTCAAAAATACATTTGCAACAGAAACTACCAAGAAATATAGAAGTTATCACAGGGTTATTTCTCTGGGGAAAGCCAGAGGTCAAAGATCTGCCCATGACCATATCCCAACGTGTGACAGCACTGAAGAGAGATTAAAGTATGGTGTTGCTAAATATGTGCCTCGACACAATTCTGTCCAAATCTACTAATCAACACTAACTCTGGTATGTAATTCCATTATTTCCAGCCATAAGCATCTTTAAGACAGCTGTTAAATGCTCAGGAAGCCATGGCAGTTATAAAGTTCTACTTTTTGCTCAAAACAAAGTAGAAAGCCAGTTGCCAGGGTATTATTTAAACACTGCTTATTGCAAACAATTTCTTTAAAAAGTAGAGATTTGCCAGGTCTCTCATAAATTCTGCATTTTCTATTTGATTCTTCAGAATTGTGTACCATCTTTTCACCATTTTTTGGTACCATCGTGTACCATCTTTTTACCATTTTTACTCAGTATTGTGGTTATCCTGCAAGTGGGAAATGTTTTAAGGAGTATGGAATCCCTGGAGTGGGATTAAATGGATTAAATATGGATTAAAGGGCAGAAGAATATGCTGGGAGGGTGTCCCGACTTTGTTGTTTTAATATTGAAAGGTGTTTTGCAGCTTCCCTCCCCTGAGGTTTTCAAAGCCTGCCTGGCTAAAGCCCTGAGCAGGGTCTGAGCCCAGAGCCCTGAGCAGGGTCTGGGACTGGGCTCTTCCTGAGCTGCCCCATCACCTCTCACTGCTGGCACTCCCACGGGTCACTCCAATTCCACACCCACCCATGGCACTACTCTAACAAGCATTTATTCTTTTTATCTGACACATTTCTTCTTGCACTGCAGGGACTGCCAGGTGCATGATATGACACTTGTGACTGTGCCTGAATTAAACTAAAAACCTCATTCTGCTGCTGTCAAAGCTTCCAATTACACTGCTTCTCACAAAAGCCTTTTTGTTTGCTCTTGCAAGATTTAACACACTATTTGATAATGTTTTCAACCGTGGGTGATTGCTGACAGCACAGTATCTTCCTCCAGGCTTTGGTAATTCACTGCTTGTTCCCATAAAAAGTGTGTTGTGAACAGTTCACCTGAAAACCACACTGCTGAAACCTCACTTTTTTTAGCCTGAATGCCTACAAATGAGTAAAGAAATGATCATCACATTAATTTCTGTAGTCAGCAGTGAACTATCTACTCTCTTAAGAGGAATTCTGACCCTGCACACAGCTTGTCTGGCAGGTGAGCATCAGGAGAGGTAATACAGTGCAATAGGCACATGGATGTTTGTGCTGCCACATAACAAATACAATAAGCAAGCTCTCCACAACTTCTCTGGAGAGCTTGCAGAGCTGTCCAATATTCAAAGTTTCCTACCCTGTTAATTTTCAAGTTAAATCAATGTGTTTAAAATGTTAGACTGTGAAATTCACATTTATCTCTACTTCTTTTCACTACTCCATGAACATCACTGCTTCAAATGAAGAAATACCTAATACACAAATGTGGCTTAAAATGGGAAATCTGCTGATGCACCAAACCCTGTTAATGCACAAAAAACCTAAGACCTAGAGTTCCTGGTACTCCATGCTCAGACACAAGTCAGTATTCCAAGAGATAAAAGGGAGGCACTCCCAAAGTTACCAGCAAGGACACAAACCTACACAGCTGATTTAACTGCTGGAAGAAGCAGCTAAAATATCTGAATTGATATAATTTGACTTTCCCAATCCTGAAACCACACACGCCCCTGGACCCACTAACTCTGGATACAGAACCGGCTAAGCTGGGCTACCTCGGACAATCATCTGGCTTGTGAGGAGGAGGAGGAGGAGGAAGAGTTAAAAGAAGCAAACTCACCTGGATTCAGACCTGGATCTAGATTTTGACCTGGAGCGCCTGGAATCCTCCTTAGAGCGAGATCTTGCAGGGGTGTGCCTCCCCGACTTGCCAGACCCATGAGCACTTCCGCTTCTGGAAGCAGAACGGGATTCCTGCACGCAGATATTGAAAGCCTAATTTGTACACAATTCCTCGTTCACCTAGGGGCTGTAAACAAGCTCCAGTGAAATAAATGGTAAATATTCATAGCTATGTGTCCGGGCAGTCGGCATTAGCACTGCCTAGATTTTTAAGGAGTTTTTTTTTTTTTTTTCCCTGGTAGACACTTCTTTACCCTGCATGTACTTTTGCTATTAAACAGATAATGCATGCATGTTTAGCAAAATATACAGGGACACATAAACAGACTAGTAATTACTTAGCGTAGTGCTTTCAGATTCCAGATTACTTCTTATCTTAACTTCATTTTTATTCCTTTTCTTCATTCTTCCGTTTCAAATTCTGACTTCTTTCATCTTCCCCACTTCACACAAATTGCTCAATATTCTACAAGTGGGACTTCTGGTCTGATAATTAGCATGCATTCACTTTCTTTTTTTTCAAATTTCAGCTTCACTTATTCCTGAGCTTCAAATAATTCTCATTTATAAAACTTGTCAAATGGCGACTTCCGCATTTTCCTTCTTCACCATTAACCTTAATAGAAAAAGAACAGGATGAAGAATATTTAAGAACTCCAGGATAAAATCTAGTGCCAAAACTGAAACTAGAAAAAAAAAAGTGTTGTGGACTTTTACTATAAATGCAGTTCAAGAATTGAATCTACCAAAGCCCTACGATTTTATCAACAGGTTCAGTCAACTCAGTTTAACTTAGCCCTAAGCAGCTGAATTTGCTATTCATGCCTGTATTTAACAGCAAGTGCAACTGGACCAACTGAGCACCTACTAAGGAATTGTAGCATCAGGAAACTCAAAATACTTTGCACTATCAGCCACACACCGAGACAAAATCACCAAGGAGCGACTCCAGAGAGGTGCTGCTGCGGGCACTGACGGATGTGCTTTCGAATGCAGAAAGCACAGCAGGGCTGTTCCTCCCGTGAACTCCAAGGATCTGGATTTTGGGCCCCTCCTGCACCTTGGCAGCCCTGCTGTGAAGGTTTAGGAGCACCCCAGCTGCCTGCACAGGTGGGATTACATGTGCAGGCTTGGTGTTCCCACAGGAATCTGCACTCCCCACTGCCCAGACTCTGGACTAACACCCACCTGCTCTGTTATTTACTGGCAAGCTCCTCTGGCAGTGACATGACCTAATTAGCAGTTTCAACTTCTGGATTTTTATTTTTAGATCAGTATAATGCTTGGCTTTAGTCATATGCCTGAACACACTAGTAGAAAGTATTCTTCATTTCATGATGTGAGAGAAAAATTTAAAATTCAGCAGAATCATACTTCTTTCTAAAAACAATCCTAAATTTAGTGTAAAATTCTGATGAAGAAAGCTCACTAATGACACTGGGTACCAGATTTTTCTCAAAAATCCCCTCTTTTATCTTTCTAACATCTCTTAAACCTGAACACTAACTTAATGGGAATCCTGTACTAAGCATTCAGAAATTCATTTGCTGACCTGAAATCTAATCATGCTTCAACCACTTCCACACAATTCCAACCAAATGTTACCTGTTTGCAATTCCCTACCACAGAGGGGAAAGAAAGAAACATGATGTACAGGACAAAGCAGGTTTGTAATTAATCCCAGGAGCAACAGAAACAGCACTAAGTTGGCCAAGGCTGGATTCTTCATACAGATGTTTAAGGTTTTGTTCTGAACTAAAGCTTCCCCCTGTAGCAACACTGCAAAGGGCAAGGGGAATATCTAGGAGCAATTTAAGTTACAATTAACTAATTTAACCTAAATCCATTTTCCAAAGAAAACACTCCACAGAGATGAGTTCTGAATTAATATATTAATTTTGCCATTAGAAGTCTTAGCTNGCTAAATCCATTACTACCTTCCAAAGAAAACACTCCACAGAGATGAGTTCTGAATTAATATATTAATTTTGCCATTAGAAGTCTTAGCTCTTTTACAAAGTTAGACAAAGCAAGATTGAAGAAGGACTAAAACCCACACTAAGGCTGCTTTTCACCTGAAGAAAAATACTTTAATTCACAGAAGATAATCTGGGCTAAACAGAAGGAGCTGTGTCCACACACAGGTGGTCTGAGACCAGAAAGGAGAAATGCAGGATTGGAGGGAAGCAGTTGGGAGGATTTCACCCACAAACACACCCCAAACCCTTTTTCAGAGCTCTTAAAAGTCAAAAAGCTTTGAAGAAATGAGTAGGAAACAGGCAAGTCTTCATGTATTTGTACATTTTTCAGGCAATCTTTTCTGTATTATGTTAAGGTTGATAAGGAATCTGGACACTGAGGAGCTGAGCAGAAACCCTGGAAGAAAATGTTTTAAAGACAACTATTTACCCAAATCAAAACAACTGAACAGCTGGCCTATTTTCATTCAACTCCTTTGCATTTCACGTTTCCCAGTCTTTAAAAATCCACTTTTTTTCCCCAGATAATCCTTCAATCCACCACATTTTACAGCATTATGGCACTTCTTTATTCCAGCCTTAAAGGAATTCAATGCACCTCACCTGCTCTGGAAATAACCCCCAAAATTGCCAAGATGCCCCTTTTCCACCCCAAGCCCCAGGAAATCCTCCCTGTCCAAAGCTCCAAGTACCAGGGGCCAGCTGCACTGCAAACTGATTTTACACCCCTGAGGCTTCACATCAGTCACCCCCACAGCTCATCTCTCCCATCTTTTTTTTGTTGTTCTTTGTATTTTCTTTTCCTACTCTTTGCTCCTTCGCTCTGTGAATTTTAAGTTAGTGAAAAATGCCAAAGTGTGCTCCTGGTATGACATGGGGAAGAGGGAAGAAACAACCTTCCCTACCCTGCCTATATTCCAGCACTGCTGGTCAGCAGATCCAGACTGGTATTCACTAAACAATAACCATTTCCCTCCCACAACCTAAAGTTTGTCAAGTGTGAATTTAACCTCCCTCCCCACATCCCTTTGTCTCTATCAACAGCTCTTCCCCTTCCTCAGGCACTTCTTGAATTCACGTGGAAGCCCTGAAGCCCAGGCTTGTGGATTCCAAATGGTTCTTTGCAGACCTCGAGCACATTCAAACCAAGTGCCAGGATAATTTTAACAGCTCTAAGCACATTCACCAAGAGCCTTCCAGCCATGTACTCTGAGCAGGGAATGCTCCAGAGCAGGATTATTTAGGGGGCAGTAGGTAGGAAAGGTTTCCATGGACAGAAGCAGCTGCAAAGTAGATGATGGCCACAGCTCTTTGCACTTCTGAGATCCAGGTTTTCCTCACAGGAATGGAAGTTACAGATTTCAGATACAGAGAATAAAAGTATTAAGGTTTTATAATCACATATTCCTATTTGGTTACGAATTTCCACTTGTTTTGCTAAGGAAAGGTGCAGCCTCACGTGACATTACCAGATCTGCAGCCTCTTTATTCAAGGTGTCACTGTGCTGACTCCACATTCCCCAACCTCTCCATGATGGAAGTTGCCTCTCTTCCCCTGAGGGACACCAGGTCACTGCTGGAGGAGCTGGGGATGCACCCGAGGGAGAGCAGAACCATCCCTTTCCACAGGTTTCCAAACTCCACACAGGAGGAACAGAGTGTGTTTTGAAAAACCAGGCCACAGCTTCCTCCCACCACCTCTGTGGGCTCCTCCAGTGCCTCAAGCTGGAAGGAAATGAATCCATCAGCAAAACCCGAATTACCTTGGACAGCTCTGGGCACTGAATCAGCTCCCCAAGAGTGCCAGCTGGAGAGGGAGGAACACAGGGAATGCTGGTGGCACTGAGTGATCAGCTCATCTCTAACCTCAAATTGCTTCCTCAGACCTGCTTCTCAGATAATTTAGTAATAAAAAATCACTGGTTTTGGAAAATACATGTATTAAATACCTTGTAAGTAATCTGTAAATTGAGATTTTATACACAGGAAGAAAACCAAACAAAACCCCCCACCCTGACCTGCATATTGAACAGCTTCTGACCACGTACCAAGCCATCACTATCATAATTAACTAATTCACAGGGTAGGATTCATTAATTTGGCCTTTAACTTGTCTTCTCCAGCCCCTCCACGCCTGAATCCCATGTGCTTCAGTGAGAACAATCTCAGGGAAAACAAAATTAAGTTGGAAAACCGTGGTATTGCAGCATAACAACAGCAACTCAAGTATATTCCAGTATTTGAGTATTTCAAGTATTTAATAGTTTATAGTGTCTTCAGTCAAAAAGTTTAATTTAGAGTTCATCCCCCTGTGGTGAATAAGCTGTGAAGGAGAATTCAAGTGGGGATTTTTTTCTTCTTATCTTTCCTCCCCCCTTTTAAAAACGCCATAACCCAGTGTAAATTCCTGCTGCTGCTTAAACAAGTCCCGCCCCTGGTGAACGCACCGGGGATTTCTTCATCCCAAAAGCTGCCATGAGGGCTCAGTCAAGTGAGACCAATGCAGCTGGAGATGGAGTAAAACCAGATCCAGCTGAGTGAATTCCCAGATCTGACTGGCTGAAGGATCAGCACTGAGGGAGAGAGCAGGAGCACGGCTCCTGCTGGCAGCCTGCACTCGGGACAGTTTAAGACAGCTGCAATCATATCCCAGATTATCTATCCAAACACTAACTCAGCTCTGCAGAGACTCCAGCCTGGAAAAGCACAAAAGCCACTGACTCAGTAAAACATAAGCCTTAAGTAAACAAAAAAACCCATAAATAACACTAGCAAGAGCAGGAGGAAAACCAATCCCTGCTCCAGTCTGGAATGGCAGCTGTGTAGCTCTATGGTTCCACCTTTACAAACAACTTACCTATTTAAAGGTCACAAAAGTTCAGACATAACTCATTCTAGGCACTGGCAAAGACTGCCTACAAATGGTTTAATTTTAATACTAAATTTAACATTTTTAATATTAAAAATATAAAAAAAGCAGCAGACAACAATTTCTGCCCCAGTACTCTGCACGATTGTTTCACAAAACCAGACTTTGCTGTAGAAGCTTTATTATTTCCCCTCTTTTTGACTGAAAACACAATGCAGCTTATCCTGGCTAATTTATTAAGACTAAATTGGCTTCCAGTCTGACCTGCACAACAATTAAAGCATCTTTAAAAAAAACTAACACATAAATAATTCACCCTGAGCAAAAAATACCCCCTTACTAAAAAAAAACCTTCAGAGTGAATGAAAATATCAATGAAAACACTGGCGCTGGCACAAGCTATTCCTTAATCCCTGTCTTTCACCATTCATTCCCATTTTTAGCCCCCTGGAGACCAATTTATTCTAATCTTACCTACCTTGAAGTAGAAACACTCAGGTATTACAGCTTCTTACAGTGAATTAATAAGACAAAACCATATTCTAAGAAAGACGTTGCTCAGAATTACCACGTTTTCTAATATTTCTTGCCCCCTCCAGTTTAAAACTTAGGAACTTATCACCTCCACAACTCCCTCCGATGCTGCAGCAAAAGATTTGAATCAGGCTAGAAAACCCCCAAAACACAGTACTGACCCTAATTAAAGACATCAAAGACAAACAAGGCTGATCCAGTAAATAAAAAGCAACTACAGATTTGCATCACAAACGTGAAGCTTAGCAAGTCACTTATCTCGACATTAATAAAACCTCATGCGGACAGTGAGATCTTTCCGAAACTGGGAGCCTTGGGAGGTGCCTGCTGCAGGTCGCACAAAGAGAAGGGGCTGCCTCCGATTATTAAATTAGAGCAGAGCCCGAGACACCCGGGCGCCAGGCCCGAGGAGCAGAGTTATTGTTACAGGGGAGAGCAGAGCGATCTCCATGAGAGAGCAGCTCAAGAGAGGATTGCAAGGCGGCTCTGGAGAGAGGATGAGAGCAGGGCTGCCCTGGGCAGGGCTGGGATGGAGGGCCGGGGCCCCTGAGGGCTCGGCGCCGCCATTTTGTCCCTCCCGGGCGCGCGGTCCCGGCCCAAGATGGCGCCGGGCGCCTCATGCGGGAGCGGCCCCTCCGCCATCGACCCC
>WEZZ01002087.1:5559-54016 GCA_013400585.1 Chloropsis cyanopogon
CATTTTTATTTTATTGACGCCTATGTACCTTTGATTTTGTTACTTTTATCCTTTCCCAGAAGACTAGTCACATTTTCATTGTGGATTTTTCTTGCTTTCTGGTGTTATAAATACCACATACACCAATTTTTTCTCAGTGGATGGAGAGCTAGAAGTTATCTGACATCATTGCCTTTACACAGTTAAGGCTGTTGCACAAGGGGTTTTATCGTCATGTTTTCTACATGTTTAAAATCTGTATTTCTGTATCTGTTAAGATTATAGCAATAATACTTCACAAATAGTCTTGATGAGCAAACTCATATCTCTGATGAGTGTGTTTGGGCTTTTGGGTTTTCTTCCTCCCACTGCAATTGTTTTTTTTCTCTGAAAACTGAATTTATTGGGTTTTTTTTTTTTTCAAGGCTGGATCTTCAGCTCCATTATACATTGAGCAAACAGAGGAAACAGAAGCAAATCTAACAGATAGTACAGAATTATATGAGGACAGCCAGCTTCTTGGTCGTTCAAAAGCGATTGCAACTAAGACAAAGGAGATTGAACAGGTGAGTCGTCTTGGCATTTTGTCACTAATACAGTAATGGTTTGCACTGCTAAAATTACCTTGATTTATTTTTTCCCCCTCCTTCGAGTGTAATATGAATGTAATTTGATTTTTCAAGATGATGTGGTATCATCTCCAACTGTTTAATTCCGAAGAACCATGGCATTTATCTGCACNTTGACTGTGCCTAATCATGTTCATGGTGGGAGCAGCTCTCCATGTGTGTGGGGTCTGGCTGGGATGGAGTTTCCCAGAGTGTGCTGTAGCTGTGAGAGCCACGATGCAGTTGGTTTATCCCTGCGTGTCTGATTGCAGGGTCAAAAATGGCCTAAAAGGGCTAGGATGAGATGCATGAACTTAGGACTTTTTAAAAGTGACAAACTGAAAAAAAATACGCAGCCTAGGAACAGATTTTTTAAAAAATAGCCGTTGTGATTAGTTAGCCCCATGCTGGTGGATCTGTGGTTAAATTTCCCTAGGCCCGAAGGACAGGGTTATAGTGAAAACAGATGAAAATTTGGTCATAAAACCCAAATATTGTTTTCCATATGATCTAATGCTACTGTGTTTGGTAGGGTTTGCACTAAATTCTAGGGAAATCTAGATTATGTTTTATAAAATGAAATACTTTTAGGAACTTAGTTCAGAAGAGCCTGAGGAATAACTTAGATTTGGATTTTGCACAACCAGTTTCTCCTGTTGTTGATTTGAATATTGAAGCTGCCAGCTTCTGCAGAATTTAAATAAGATTCTAGAATGATGGTAGAAGTATTTTACTGAACTGAACAAGATGCTTATTTTGTTATAAACCAGGGACTGTGAATTTGTCACGAATTAGACAAGATATTTACTTAATCATTAAAAATTAAGACTGGAAAGTGATCTACATGTTTTTCACATAGATACTTAAAATTAACTTTTGGATCTGCACTTAATATTTCTGGATTTTTAAAAAATGGTAGTGATAAACCTGATGATTTTCATAATCATCATGAGTATCATAATAGTCATCATAATAAAATACAGTGAATCTTCCTACTGTATATGGAATCAGTCTATAGAAATTTGTACACTATTCTTTTTACTTTGAGTTCTTAGCATCTAAAAGTAAATTTAGCTTAACATTTAAATCTATAAAGTGAACTGTAAGCTTGTACATTTATAAGAAAGCTTTTTCCTAATTTTTTCTGATTGTTTGTCTTAAAAACTCAAGTAATAGCAGAAAAATTATTTGGTTTGATGGACTTCTTTTCAGTTAAATTTCATTCAAGTGTTTAATGTAGTATTTCTGGAATGTAATTTTGTGGGAGGATTACTAAAATAAAATGCTTATTGCAATGACTTATGCTACAAGAATGGTGAAGCTGTAATCCTTCTGCAAAGCAAGATTTTCAAGAGGTTGTTTTTCAGTATGGACTGGACAGGTATTAAGGTATTTAAAATAAGTAAGAAATGAAGTCAGACAGGGCATGTGCCACTGGTTATATGTTAAAGAATTGGTGAGGGCCCAGCTAATGTTTGAGGAACTTCTTCTTTGAAGTACCATTGAACTTCTTCTACTTCTGTCTCCTAAATTTTTCTTTCTTTTGGAGCACCAGATCTAATGATGTTTGCTTTTTGGTTCATATTTATTCTCAACCTGATTGCCAAATATTTCTTGGCTGTTCCAGACTCCTGATAAAGCCTTCTTTGCTTTGCCCTCTCCATATCCATTTGTCTCCAAAGCTGTAACCTGGAAAAGGAGCAAAATTTTCCAAATATGTACTTTTAGTTCCTAGGATGGTACTATTTCAGGAAAACCTGGAGGCAAAAAACTGTGCTGACAGAACATGCACGGTGTCGCAATGAGTAAATCCATTGCTGTGCAGCAGAGAAACAGGCAGTCTGATGCCCTGGGCAGGAGGGAGGTGGCAGCTTGTGATATAGTCTGTTTTTTCTCTTAAGGAAAACAATCAAAAATATCCCTTGAGCAATTGAATGAAATATTCATACAGGTGTTCTGTTTTAAATTAGTCCGTCTCAGTATCTTGTGTATCGCTCATATCACTCTTTTGTAAAGTTGCCTCTGCCTTTTCTCTAAGCTACAATAACACAATTGCCAGTTTCAGAATTTTAAATGAAGCGTGATTGTAAATGATCACTCTGGCTCATCAAGAAAATAGTTGTATATTATTTATTTGATGGGGGACTTACTGCAAACATTCATGAAAATGATGTTATTTGAAGAAAAACTAAGTTCTTTGTGTGCAGATGATGACAGGGCAAAATATGTCAAACCAAGGGCTAGTTGCTGTTTGCTATATAGTGACTATCTTTTAGGAGTCTGCAGTTGCTTTGCAAATATTAAGTGAAGCTGACACAAAGAGAGGAAACTAGAAGTTCTGCTCACGGATAAAGGCTTGGGGAAATCCAGACACTGTTTAAACAGAGCCAATAATTATCTGTGTCACTTGCAAACTAGAAAAACTTTGAACTGTATATTTCATTTGAAGTGTGCTAGTATTACTTGGAAAGGAAGGGTATGGTTGCAGATGCACAGATGCTTGAAAACATTTCTGAGCTGGGACTGCAGATCCTGGACATTTTTGGTGTCATCTTTGAAACAACAGGCATAGTGACATTATTGTGGAAACACCCAGGTTGCATGGGACTTACCCGAGCCACTCTCCTCAGAGCAGGGCCTTAGGTCAGGTCATTCAGGGCTCTGTCAAACGGAGCCCTGTGTATTTGCAATGCAGGCGGCTCTGCTCTTCCAGTGAGCAGCTTCTTCAGTGTCTTGAGCTCTTTGTCTTGAGCTCAGCTGCCATTGCATTCCAGAGCATGGTTTCTTTCCACCAAGGGCACGGTTTCTGCTCACTTCTCTTGACAGCTTTTGTCTGCATTCTTGAACTGCAGAATCCCAGCTCCTTGGTGTGGTTCCCTGCTTTTGGGATCTGCTCCACTGGGAGTGGGCTCTGCTGCTCTCAGGGTTGATTTCCTAGAACCCTCTGTCTCTGACCTTCATGATTGGAACAATAGGGTGTTTTTCTGGCACTTGTGCATGGCAGGTACTGTGAAAATGGTTCTCTTCAATCCAGGTGCAGAGTCTTTTCAATCTTTGTGCTTCTGCATGGAGTGGAAATTCTGCAGCATTAAAGTGTGTCTCATATTTTAATATATCCCATGATGTGTTTTTTAATGTTCTGTCCATAATAAAAAGCTTTGGGGAGGTTTTTTTTTTTTTTTTAATGGAATGGAATACTGAGATAATTAGCTGTCTGGGTTGGGATGTTTTTCAATTGTTTAGTTGGGTTGTTGGTTTTTTTTTGAAGTTAGGTATTTCCTTAGATCTTTGTACATGCATTTCACTCTTTTCTTTGCTTTTACAATTTTGAAATAAGGTGTTAAATGTTGTCTGATCGTTTGTCTGAGCATGGTGAGGTAGAACCCCATTAAACAGATGCTTAAACGATTGGTTTGGTTACTTGAAAACAGCATAGTAGTGAATTTTGCATCTGCATGTCAGAATCAATGAATGTCTATAGTTTGCTAATGTAACCATTTCATGGACTTTTTAAATATCTTTGCATTTAATAGCATGCATTACACATTAAGGTAACATTTTGGATTTGTTTAGTTTCTGGTTTTATATAGTTAAGGATCAGATTATGCTTTTAGCATGTAATGTGCTGAAGTGTGGTGTTTTTTTCGGAAGTGATGACAAATCACACTGTGTGGTGTTAAATTCGTAATTGGAGCTATTCAGCATCAGTGTTGCACAAAAGGCTATCTCTTTGTTCTTCCTTCATGAGCACGGGTAGCAGGGATTCTTGAAATGTCTTATCTTGTCTAGACATCAAGTCTGTAATACTGTGTTAATTAGTCCATTATTATGTGTCCACTTCCTTTACATGTTGCATATTCAAGTTGGAGTGACATGTATTACTTCTGAAAATCCATTCTTTTCTGAAGAGAAATTTTACCAAATGACAATTTTACCAAGTATCCTCCTTATTCTACCAAAAAATTCAAACCTGTGACTTTCTGTTTCAATTTGACTAGTACCACAGAGTTCTGGCATCTAAGGAATTAATTAAGTACAGGAATTAATACATTCATGAATGCTTTTTTATTCTTAATGGAATCACTGGCTGACTGTATGCTTTCAGTTCACCAATGTTTTTCAATGTTCAGCAGAACAATATTTTTTTAATGTTTAAACATTTAGTTTAATTGCTTCTTTAATTTACATTCTAAATTAATATTGCTTGTTAGGAGTCCTCAATAGTGTTAATGAACTGCTACCTTGATGGGACAGCCTTCTTGCTGGAAGATGCTGAAAATCAGAGATCTTTCTAAAGCTTGTGTTTGAAACTTCATAGCTATGGTGCTTAGAAAAAGGAAAAATGGGGATTTGGCGGGGTCCAGGCTGTCCAGGTTCTGTTTCCAGGTCTGCTGTCTAACTCCTTTTCTTTTTTAGATAAATTACTGACATGTCTTACCTAGCAGTTACAATTAAGTAAGAAAAACAAGTTTTAGCAGTTACAGTGTGTGTGTGTAGTTTGAGAAGAACTGTTTCTTGTTCCCCTTCTTTGTCACAGCTCTTGTTCTGGTAAGATATGTACAGCAACAGCTGAATTGTCTTTGTGTGTACTTAACACTTGTTAATGGGACTCTCTTGCTGCTCTGAGAGAAGACTGACCTCTCACGAAGTGATACTTTACATTGAAAGGACTTTGTTAAAATTTTTGGTTTTAATAGCAACAAAACAGGAATAATTATACAGGCATTTCTGTCATAATAAAATAGCTACAGTTTGTGTAGCGTATGGGAGTTTACTGTATGCCTTCCTCCCTGTTCCCAACCCCTCCTGTGTCCTTTGCTAGTTTTGTTTTGCTTCAAGAAAAACTATTTTACAGTTCTTCAACAGTATAAAGATGAAAGAGGATGCAAACATGAAGTAGCTTCTGCATCTTGGCTAGGGATAAGCTCATGGTAAATGCATTGGAAAAAATTTGTAAGGCTTGGATGTGACAAATTAAGTGTCTTAAGTTCTAGCAGTTTTAGTAAAATAATTAAATTAATAAATTGGAGTAATGGGAATCCAGTAGGGGAGGAAGGATGTTGTCAGAGCTGGCCTTGGATGTACCCTTTCTTTTGAAAAGCTCACTTCAGCTGAGCCAGGGAAACTGGTTACTGTTTCCTTAGATTAGCTTGTTGATCTGTTTGTGCTGCTGCTCATTTCAGGCAAAATTATCTAGGTTAGAAAAAATCCCCTAATTAAAATATAAGTTAAGAAGTAGGTGAGTTAAGTGAAGCTGAAGGAACTGGAACAGTAGCTAAAAACACATTAAAGGATTATTTCTGGTTGTGGATGAGGTCAGACATGCTTTGTTTCTGACAGGAGTAGACCAGACAGGAGTAACAGGCCAGATGAGAGTAAAGATGGAGAAGCTGTAGATTTTCACTCCTTCCTAGCTTTGCTGTTGTCCTTCAAGCCTTCTGTGCTTAATACACAGTGACAAGGCCTTAATGATGGACTCATCATCATCAGCCTAATTTGGTTGGTAGCATAGTAGGTATCATGCCTCATCTGAACTTATGTTTATTTTACTTAAATGTAAGTTGTAATTACATGCGTTAATTTATTTTTTCCTAATCAGGAAAACATTTGTGTCAGGTTTTGTTATTTAGCCTTAAGCTTCTCAGAAAAATTGATGATAACTCTTTTACTTAATTATATCATCTGCCTATGTGGTTTATTAGTTTCCTTGTATCAGTATCCCTCCCCTTATGTATAAAAGTCAAGTGATTTATTTCTTTCTACATTTTCTTAGACACCTTTTCTTTCATATTAATTCTGACCTGCTAATTTTTTCTATCTTTTAATATTTATTCTAGACATCCTTTTTACCATTACAAAATCAAATCAGTCACATTGTAATGCTTATTTGATCTCTATATTTCACACTCGTCTTAAGGGGTTTTTTTGGAGTTGTCTTTTTTTTTGTTTTTTTGTGCTTGGGTCTTTCAGTTTTGCAAATAGGACCTATTTGTTAGAAATTCGTGTTTTCACGTTTGTGAAACTACACAGAAGGAGAATATAAAAGGTTTTGGTTGGTTTCTTCATAGTATCTTTTATTCTCCTTACAAATACATTTATTTAAAGCAGGATACTTGTAAAAGGACATGAAAACTTTAGCTACTTGCCTTTTCTTGTGTTTGGGCCACCACGTAGTCTTGCACTTTCCATTTGTTCAGCTGTGTTCTATTCCCTTTCTGTGGACATTAATGGGTTATTTGGTGTGCACTGCTGTGTTCATAATTACAAACTGCTGCATATGCAAGAGCAGTGCAACTCATTTTACTCAGCACCTGAAGGTATGGTTTAATAAGGAATTATATTGCCACATTTCAGATTTTTGCCAGCAGCTTTTTTCATTGGAAAGCTGATAAAAAGTGAGTGTTATTTAATAAGCAGCGCTCATAGGGAAATACTTTTAAGAGAATTTAATACCAGAAATGTATGCATTTATGCAGTTACAGTGGGGTATTTCTTAGAGAGGATTGAATTAAATGTAACTCACCTTTAGCTTTCACCATCATTGAAGATCATGTTTGCCTTACATTTTATCATGTAAATGGTTTTAGGTCTGTGCTGATCACATTATTTTGAAGTTGCCGAATGCTGGCTATTCAACCCATTGAAAAATGTAGAGTTTTTGATGTAGTGGCACTTCATTACATGATCAAGCAGCGCTGCAGACTGCAAGATCTCAGAGGATTGTTTGCTTACAGACATTCTTAAAGGGCATTGTTTACAGGTGTTACAATTTGGTGGCAGATCTCTGGAAGACTTAAATGGGAGAGGGCTAGTAATTAGGTACTTGATTAAATTGCTGGACTTAGTTGAAACCAAAATAAATGTGAAAAAAAGGTTGTTCAAATCTGGAATACAAGATTGACTTCTTGGTCAGATAAAGTGAAAATCTAAGGAGTTATTCATTAAATACCATTTTTTCAATCAAAAGCTGATAGTGATTGTTGGACTTAAAATCTCTGGTTCTGTTGTGAGAAAACCGAAGAGCAAAAACGGGATGAAAGACTTGGAAACTATAATAGTGAGTGGGCTGGAAAGAAGAAAGATTAGTTTCAAGAGATAATGAGTGTCAACAGAATTGGAAAAGGTGTTAGGAAGAGAAGAAACTCACTAAAAATGTGTGGGCCTTGATATACAATTAGGAATTAATTTTGAGAAATTGCCTACTGAAAAAGCTGTCAAAAGTTGAGATGCTTGGAAGGATAAGCAGAATTGACACTGGCAGACCTCCTGGGAATAATGAAGGATGAAACCAGAAATGAATCGTCTGAGCCTTGATAAAGGCAGTAGTTTATGTGAGAGTGAGGGTTATTGTTTTTGTGGGTGGGGTTTTTTGTTTGTTTGATTGGGTTTGTTTCTTGGGGTTTGGTTTTTTTGGTTTTTTTTTGGATGGTGGGCTTTTGTTGTTTGTTTTAATAACTTGGATTTAATTCAGAGGATAGATCCTTCTCTCCAACTTGGTCTGCAGCTTATTCTTGCTTTAACAGAAGGCATCGGTGGATTTAAGAAGTAGGTTAGCAGTGTGGGTTTGTTTTTTTTTTTTAACTGTTTTAAGGATTAAAGATAAAATTATATCTCAGTAGGCTCAGTGCACTGAGGATTAAATTTTTAAGTATTTTTTATTCTTACAACCTACTGTCTCTTCAACATTGTAACTAGGGAAACTTGCTGCTTCCTAGATTGAAGCGAAATAAGAACAGAATCAGTCCTGTATACCAAGTAATTAGATGAAGAAATTTAAACTCCCCCAGAAATAGCCCAAGCTCAAAGAACTACTGACTAGCATCTCTACCCCCCAAACGCTGATTATGTATTAGCTCTATCAGTATTCCTGATACAGTCTGAGCATTGATCTTCTGAAAGACTTGAAGAGGATACAGGAGTCCAAGTGGTGCTTAAAACAAGATATATATAAGGCAAAGAGAGCACAGTGTCATGAGGAAAAGTTTCATAAAACCATATGTGATGATGGGGTGGTGGTAACTGAGCAAACATGTGAAAACCCATGGAAAGTGGCAAATGAAAGGTAGTGGCAGGAGGATAGATGACAGGAAGGACTTGATGTTTGACATGGAAGCTGGTTTCCATTTCTCCTGCACTGATAAGTACTTTCAGGCCTCAGGAAGTTGAAACAGACAGCAACAGAAGAGTGTCACACACAAAACCTGTAGGTAGGGAGAATCTGCTGAAGTGTGAATCTACAGCTTTGTGGGGTTTTGTGTGTCTTTTACAGACTGTTCTTTATACAACAGAAGCTTGTTTTGTAGATGACAGCTTTCCTGGTGCTTGTAGTTCAATCCTCTAATCCATTTGTAATTTGATACAATACAGACTCATGTATAAATATAGGATCATCTGTGACCAAAGACACTTTGCTGACAAGTTGTATTTGTCACCTGATTCTTAAATTTATGTGCTGTATCTCAGTGTCTCACCTAGCCTGATGTCTTCTTTGTTTTGGCAGTTGTTCCATTGAGTAGGTTAAACTCAATATGTTTTAAAGATGGGTAAATTATGCCAATTCATTTTCTCTGACCTTTGAAATACAGGGTAATATTATAGTTTTAAAAGGCATCAGAATTGGAAACTTTTCTAGAGTTTAATTTCCTAAATTATGTGGGGAAGAAATCTACAGTTGCATAAGTTGCTTATGCGTGTGCTGCTTCTTTAAGTTAAGATTATGAAAACATTAGATTTTTATCTTGGGGTATAAATGACTAATGCACATCACCATTTTTTGCTGACCCACAAAAGATCACTTTCCTGTTTTGTTTGACTCTTATTTGCATTGGTGTGGTGACTTGAGTCTTCAGTGGTTGTCTGGACATACACTTGTATGGATATCACAATGGCGTGCTTCACAAAATATGGCATTAAAACGAGGGCCAAGATTCCCCACAGGACAAAGTTATGGTGTGCCTGTTTTACCTTGCTGTCTTTGACTTAAAAAGGCTAATAGAGTCAGCCTGACTTGAAAAAAACACAGAAAGTGAATACTGACAAAATTGAGTGGGTCATGGGTTGTTCCTGGTTCTTTACTGTCGCAAGCTTCTTGAGAAGGAGTGTTCATACATTAATTTTCTGAACTATTGAACTTCAAGTACTGCTCTGAATGACACTAATAACCTGTAATAGATGGGTTTGGTACTGTTTCTCCAAGGTTTAATTTGTTTGTTAGCAATCTTTCCCCTTCTCCTTACTCCAGATAGCTTAAATACTTGGTTTCATTACAGCATGAAATGTTCTACTTACGTGGGTACTGTGTGTGCTTACTTGATCATAACTACACACCTCACAAGCAGTTCACCACCTTTGTATAGTAAATAATTTCTGTGTTAACTTTTTTGTTCACATGCTACCTAAATTTAAAAAATCCACTTAAGCATTTTTAAACACAAAATCATAAATAGATTAGGATATGCTGACACAAGCTTTTCAGTGATCATCTCCCGCTGGAAATTTGCCCATTTTATTATGTTTCTTCTTCACATGGCTTCCTGGAGAAACTACCTGATGCAATCTCATTATCTGTGCTGTGTATCTTTTGACTCTATTGTCTGATTTCAACTAAATTCAATTTAGGCATAAACCAAGATGATTAGTTGTTACAAGCGTTATGAAAATAGGCAGTAGCAGAAACTGTACAAGTTCCAGTGGAGACTATATTTCATTGCATCCCATTACACATCAAGAAGCCCCTTAAGGAAGTGCTGCAGTCAAAACCAATCTGCAGCACTGCAGACTTCAGCTGCATGTTACAGAGAATTTGGTGGCAACCATAGTTTGAGGAATTTAATCCCTCTGTTGTACTGTTCCCTGTGCTGGCACAGTAGTCTTTTGGGGGCTTGACCATGAATCAGATCAAGCAAAAGAAAGAAAAGTTTGCAGACACTTACTTAACTAGTTCTCTTAAGCACAGTCTGCTTCCTTAAATGTGACGGCTGCTAAGCGAGAGGAGCCACCATGTGTTGTGTGTCAAGCCACTAGTGTCTCTGAACTTTCAGTAATACATTCAGTATCCTAAAAGTGCTGCTTTAGACACAGTTATTTCATCATCAGGCAGAAATCTATAGAAAGCTGTAATCTTTGATGGTATTTGCACACTAACTGTTTATCATAGGGAAGATAAAACTTAAAGAAGTTTTTGTTCAGTTTCTAAAGCTGCCATGACCAGAACTGTCATCTTCCTTTAAGACACCTTGCCATCTTCTAACATGGACAGGATTGGTTCTACATATTTTTGAGAATTAACTCACTTGGAAGCACTAGTGCATCATTAAACACCCTCAGAACAGCCCCTTTCACCTGGCCTGTTGGAGCCAGACTTTGATTTATTGTGAAGCAAGCTAAGTTCTAAGCTCTTGGAACTATTTCTAGCTGAGGAATGAGATGACCTCGGAATTGGAGGGTGGAGGATATCTGGAAGAGATGAAAGGATTTATGGTGACAGGAGAGGTAGGGTTAGTAACTGAGTGTGGGAAGCAATGAACAAGGGTGGGACTGGACTTGCAGTTGGAAAAAAAAAATAGATTTTTGCCAAGATCAGGAATCGCGGCCAAGAGGGTGGGGGAAGGAATGAGATGGGGAACATGGGTGGAGATGGGAATTAATTCCACAGAAGCTCTGAAGCCCATGGGCAAATGCAGTGGAGTTTCTCCCTGGCTGGAGGGTGGAGACGCTACATCATGCAAGAAAACCTGCTGCTATTTCTGGTGCCAGGAACAAGTGGGGAGCAGTCAGGTGCTTCCAGCTCGGTGTCTTCCTCTCTGGATGCCCTCGAGGCGTCTGCAGGAAGCTACAATTGTAAGGCAGGAAATGCAGCGTTCCTGCATCGAGTACCTGGAATTGCTTACTAAAACATTTGATAAACATGGCATTCACTGCAGTTGTTCTGATGTCTCCTTGGTTCAGTTTACTGTATTTGTCATCAACTAGGATGTAAATGTAATGTAACTTAATGTAAAAATGAGTTTTTAATTAAACTATTAATCTGCTTACCCAAGTGTAGGCCTAGCCATAACTCAAAAATGCCTTGACAATTTTTTTTTAATACTTTTCATACATTTTGGCCAAGTTTACTCTTAGGCGTCACCATAGCTCACTGTACAGTTTTCCTTTTTCTGATGTTGAGATGGAAGGAGATTTCTTGCAACTATGTTTTTGCTAAAATGAGAAGCAGAGATAAGCAAGTAATTATCTGGTGTCTCATGACCCAGATAAGTTGCTAAAAACCCTCTACTTCAGGCGTGTTCCTTTCTACTTTAAGCAGGATGGACTTTTTCTACCCAGAAAAGCATGTATCATTATATTGAGCTGGCTCTGAAGCTTTTTAATGTGTGTAGGTGTTACTCGTGTCACAGTAAGCAGCCAGAGCACTGATCCCAAAGAGAAGTATCTCATCTACTGTAGAGGTTGTTCTAAGTATTCCTAACAAAACATATGTGCATATTGCTGAGGAGTTATATTGAGATATGCAGAGGTCTGTTGGGGATAAAGTGCTGAGCTTAGTTTTGTCTGTTGTGGATGAACTAAGGTTTTAAAAGAGGCAAGGACATGGAGCATGTTATCTGAGTATGAATACCCAGTGTCTGGTGTCAGGTAAGGTTTTATGGGGGTAAGGATAGAAACTTCCACTGGTATGTTTGCAATTAATTTCACTATGTATCACTCAGCAGGTAGGTGTAACTAGTAATCAAGTGGTTTTCTACTGTATTCCTTAAAGCTGCTGTATTGCGTATTACATTAAAGCTCTGAAAGAGCACGTGTGCATATGGACATAATGTATACAGTGGGCATTGTTTCCTTTCTTTGGATAATGTTTCCATGCAGTTAGGAATGTACCTTTTGCTTATATTTTCCTGTTTGGTAGAAATGCAGGAAATGAAAATGCATTTCTGTCATGAGGTGATTCAAAGATATTCACATAATTCAATTGTCTTAAAATATTTTTAAATGATCTTTTTTTATTTTTTGGGGTACTAGGGTTATATGAGAGCTTGAGTAAATACTTGCTAAGGGGATGGGGAGGACTCAGATAAAATTGTGGGAGGAGTGAAGGTAGTCAGAGATAGCATGTTTCGTTTGTTAGGTGTTTATTGGCCAACTGCAGGGTCTTTGGAGCAGGAAGAGTGATTTGGCTTTGTCCGCAGTGCAGTTTACTGAGCACTGATGAACTAAGGAGAGCAAAGAAAAGAGGTAAACAAGTGAAAAAGATTAATACTAAGTTAAAGTAATATAAGAATAGTAAATTGATGTTAAAACTAAGCAATAGTTCTAAAATCAGGTTTAGGTGCATTACAGCCAGCAAATGGAAAGTGTTAGTAGTGTTTTCTTTCTCAAGAGTGTAAGCTGTTGACTTACCCTAGAGAAGGCAACTTTTTTTTTCCCTTGAAGAGTTGCTGTTATTATTTTACACAGTCCATGGTACTCTTAAATACATAAATAATTCTTTGTTTAGTATGTAAATCAATTATTTGTGTACACTTGTCCTTGAAATAGTAAAATTCCTTACCAGATGATTTAAAAATAGAAAGTTTGCAATGTTTATACCTTTATGTGATTTGAAGGAACAACAAGCCCAGTGGACTTTATAATTTAAATGACAAAATGTCATTCCTTTTCATTGTTGCTTTTTATTTAATTTGGCTTGCTCTGTTCTAAATAATTAAATATTTTTTCCTAATTTAATTCTGATTCCAGACAGTGCAGTTCAGTCTTTATTAACATGAGCTGTCCAGGTTTTTTTGGTCTTGGTTTGTTTGTTTGTGTTTAGTTGGAAGGAAGAAATGCCTTATTTTTCAGGATATATTTATATGAATATCATCTGTGTATTCTGTATCTTAGAGANTGTTATTGGGGGGGATGTTTGTGTTTTGTAAGATCTGGAAGGCTATGTAAGGAAGGAATGCCTTATTTTTCAGGATATGTTTATATGAATATTCTCTGTGTATTCTGTATCTTAGAGAACACATGATGGTTTAGTATGATGCAAGGTTAAAAGGTAAATGGTATGGTACTGTTTCTTTTGGCTATTGCATTAAAGTGTTTGACCTCTAGCAACCTGTCTTTATCTTAGGCAGTAAACTGTTTAGTTCTGCTTATCAAAAGGGACTTCACTGCTCTCTTTCCATGCTGTTCTCATCCAAAACACACTGTATCAATCTGGCATCAGTAGACTTTATCAGCAGCAGCTATATTCTGTTTAGAGATTAGGCATAAAAAGTTTATGTTGTAACCGTACGTTTTATTTAGTAAATATTTTCATTTGTAGTTCAGTGGTTTCCAGTTTCATTATCTAGATTAGATCTTCTTTTGTATTACCTCCTTATTACCTTACTCTTTCCCACAATTTTAGGTGTTTGATATAAAATTACTTAGTTTGGTGTCACTGTAAAGTGAGTTATTTTAGACTATTCACACTATACCCTATGTATGTCTAAAGGTCAGGTTAAAATGGCAAAGTAAGTATCTTTGCAGATATTTGACGGATTTTCTAATTATTTAGGGATCCCTTCAAATCATAACATGCAGGTGGTAATTTGAAATTTGATTAAGTGTTTAGTTAAACAAGTCCCCCCATACCTTCAGTTGCCTGTGTTATTTACCAAAGTGAAGTTCTACACATTGGAGTATTGGCCTGAGGCAGAATTTGCTGCTTCTCCAAAGTGACCATAATTCATAATGCTGCTGGTGATACTCAACTAATCTGTAGCCTGCAGGAAGCTGACAGAGTTTGAGGGCAGCTGCTAGTTTCTTCTAGCTATTTTATTTTATTGACTTGTTAATTTACATGATGTTTTACTGTTGTTACTAGTAAACAAATGCTGTTATCATAATCAGCCTCCCTGTTTATAGTTGGAGTAAATAGGATATTTCATGAAGTAAATCCAAGAAGTCTGAGTCTAGACTGCTTGTATCGTTGTGTCAGCATTAGAGTGTCTGGCAGGACCAGGGCAGTGATTGTCCTCCTGTGCTGGGCACTGGTGAGGTGAATCCTGTGTCCCGTTCTGGGGCCCTCACTACAAAAAGCNTCTGAGCCCCTCACTACAAAAAGAACATTGAGATGCTGAAGCTTGCCTGGAGAAGGGCAACAGAGCTGGGGACGGGGCTGAAAGTCAGTTCTTATGAGGAGCAGCTGGGAGAGTGGGGGGTGTTTATCCTGGAGAAAAGGAGGCTCAGGGGGGACCTTAGCACTCTACAACTGGCTCAGAGGAGATTGTAGCCAAGTAGGGATCAGTCTCTTCTCACAGGTAGCAAGTGACAGGGCAAGAGGAAATGGCCCCAGGTTGCACCAGGGGAGGTTTGAGTTTGATGTTAGGAAGAATTTACCAAAACAGTTGTCAAACATTGGAACAGGGTGCCCAGCAGAGTGGTGGAATCCCTATCCGTGGTGGTATTTGAAAAATGTGTGGATGTGGCACTTAGGAACAAGGTTTAGTGCTGTGCTTGGCACTGTTATGTTTACAGCTGGACTCAATCTTAAAGGTCATCCTTAATGATTCTGTGATTCTGAGTTTTATCTCTTGAGTACTGGAAATATCTCTGTTACCTTTTGACTTGATGGATTTGTTGCATCATGCTGCTACCAAAATTTGTAGGTGTCAGGGATCACAGAAAGCTGCTCTAAGCTGTCTGAAGAATACAGAGCTAAAGCTCTCAAAAAGAAACCCCATCACAGAACAGTATTTGATGATTCCACATTCTTTTCTCTTTTTATAAGGACAGATTGAAGCCAGACTCAAAAAGAATCAAAGCTTTTCAGTATGCCAGAATCCAAAGACAAGCAAGCACTTCAAAAAGCCACGAGTGTGTTCTCATATCTTGCCAAGTTTGCTCCCAGTCTGTCCTCTGTCAATTCACCCACCCCATCAGACAACTTCTGGAAAATGTTCAGTGACACTGGATTGAATGGGGCAGACATTCCTTTAATGAGTTTGATAGGTAACAGTTCTTGTGCTGAAATGCTGCGGCTTTGCATAACTGTCTCATTAAGAAAAGCTTGAAAAGAGACTAGAAATTCAGTGTTCTTAGAGGATGTTTTAAAGTACAAAATGGGCTTTTCACAATGAAAAAGATGAGTGATTTCCAAGCTCTTTTGTACCAGCTAATTGCTGTGATTCTTCAGTATTACTTATGACTGTAACCCAAATTTATCGAATAATTAATTCCAAGTACCATGGGATACAGTCAGTGGTACATCACTCAGTAAATGCAGAACTTGTACTACATTCCCTTGGAACCACAGTTGGTAATAGCTGCCCTAAGACATATGATTTACTAACCATAAAAAACAATCTCTACTCCTTGTGGCTTTCTCTTTAGGGAGAGACATGCTTTCTGTTTTTACTGATTTTTGGATCAGATTTCTTCTTCCAAATTGATGTGGAAATAACTAGAATTGTGGGAATGGATTTAGAAAGAGAGGTAGTTTGTGTGTTGAATGCTAAAAACACAGAAGGAATGAACATATTTACAATAAAAAGTGAGGCTTCATCATACAGGTTCTCTGACCTGCTCCAACCCCAGCCATTGTGCCAGCTTCACGTTCTGTTTCTGTATGCATTTTGTATTTGACTGAAGTTACATACTAAGATATGCAAACTCTTAAACACAGATCCCATGTGCTTTGTCTGTCTGGATAGGTGGAAGTTCTTTGAGTGTTTCCAGATGAGCTCAAGGTGGGCACACTAGTGTAAAGCTATAGATAAACGTCCTCATCCATTGCTGCTCGTCATTTTCTCACCCAGGATAGGCAATTCCTCCCTGCAGCCCAGCTGATGTCCTAGCATGTGACCTAATCAGAATGGTTTTGTCTAAGATTTAATTTTAGGAGTAGTCCTGTATATTACTGGCTCACACAAACGAGTGGGGTGATGGTTTCTGGCATAGGGATGCTGACAGCTGGGAAGGGGGAATAGCCTTTTCAGCTGTCACAGCTGCATGTGGAAAAATATATCCATCTACAAGCTAAGAAAATATTAGATAAGTATTCAAAAATAATTTACTTTTTCATTTATTTTGTTTTAGATTTGAAATGGGTACTTAAAGTAAATGATGAGTGACTTATATTTCAAGGGTAAAGGCAGGACAGTGACTTGGACTTGAAAAAAATTTGATTCATTATTGAGGCACTAATAAAACTGATTTGTGAGGTTAACAAATACTTTTATAATACAATTACATGTGTGAAGTAATTCTAAACCTTCAGAAGCAGTAAGGTTGAACGTAAACTAAGCCATAAAATGTTGGTAATGGAAGTAATTGTTTTTCTTCTTGCAGCTGTTGCTTTTCTTTTCTGAAAAGCTGTCCATTACATACAGTAGTTTACTTGTTTTGTGTAGTATTTTCTTTATGCTGCATATGTGATGAAAAAGCCTACCCTTTGGCATGCAATTTCATACTTGCTTCAGCATTATTTTAACAATTAAAGAAAAAAATTTAGGTTGCTCTTTATATAGTGATGGGGGGGAAATCATCTCTTGTGGTTCTTAAACTCATAGATCCACCAGCTTGGAATTTGTATTAGCAGTGCTGCTGCCAGTTAATTGTGCTATTAAACTGCTCAGAGTTGCTCTTAATTGGAAAGAAAGGGTGTTTTTTTGTTTGGTTTTTTCTATTGCTCCTTATTTTCATTGTGCAATTGGAGAAAATACAGGCATTCCACACCTCAGGATAAAATGCTGTCTTGCCCATTAAAAAGATGATCCCACTTAATGCAGAATGTTGCTGAATCTGAGAATATTTGTAGCTGAGGATATTTGTTGAAATTGAAAGTGGGATGACTTTTGTTGAGGGAAAACTAAGTCATCAAAAGTCAGTTTTGGCTAAAGTCGAATTCATAATTTTTGATCTTGCCTTCANTTGTGCAATTGGAGAAAATACAGGCATTCCACACCTCAGGATAAAATGCTGTCTTGCCCATTAAAAAGATGATCCCACTTAATGCAGAATGTTGCTGAATCTGAGAATATTTGTAGCTGAGGATATTTGTTGAAATTGAAAGTGGGATGACTTTGTTGAGGGAAAACTAAGTCATCAAAAGTCAGTTTTGGCTAAAGTCGAATTCATAATTTTTGATCTTGCCTTCAACGCAGTCAATCTGTGTGGATTTTGAACTACTGTACATTTCATACAAAATATATGTCTGGTTTTATGACAAGAAAGATTGGTTTGTCATTTTATTGTTGCTGTTTATATACAACCCATTCTGCTGAAGCTTAAATGAATATCACTTTCCTTTATGGTCACTGGACGTAACTAAAAATTATTTAAAGCATTTTTAACAAGACAATTAACATAGTCTTTTGCAGATAAACTTCACCCTTCCTGTTTTGGATGGAGCAATAACTTTACTGTGGATCAGATTTAGGAAGTGGCTTTCCATCAATTCAGTATTTTATAAATAAAAAGTTGTAGGGTGAGGCCCTTCCTTTGGCATAAAGTTGATTATTTCCTGTTTAATCCTGAACCAGTGTGTTTCAACTAATGGAAGTTTCCTAGCATCTGTTGGAGAGGAGAGTTTTTAGGATTTTGTTTTCATTTATGCTCCTACAAAAATAAAGTTTCTATGTTTTCATATTATTATAGAACAAAGAGAAATTATTAGATATATAATTAGTCGCCCTTTTACAGCTTTTGGACTTGGCTACATGGTTGTTGTACCTTGGCATTCTTAACCATACAGCTGGGTCTTCTTATACATGAGCTGAAAAGATGTCATTGACACATCTTCAAGAGATCATCAGTACTGCCAGTGAGATTTAGAAACAGATTCATTATAATTGCAATGGGTTTTTTTGATTTCATATTTATCATCTCCTTGCACAAGGCACACACTTTCTATAAGAAGAATAAGTAAGAGGCAGAATTTAAACTGGTACTGCTGTTTTACCTAAGGAACACACAAGTTAATATATGAAGTAACTCTACCCTCATCCAACACATCTGTTGTAAAGAAGCCTATGAAATCTAGGCCACACACAAACTAGTCTCCAAGGGCCTGTAGTCAGTGTTAAAATGCTGTTATTATGTGGTCTAATTGGTTTAGTAAAGAATTATCTCCAGTAAAACCATGTAACATAATAGTTCTTGCTCTCCCACATGGGACCTACTTCTGCTTGACTAAGCAAGACATTTCTTGACGAAGTAATAATACACTTGTTCTTGCCAAAATGTTACATCAAATGAAGTGTATCATCATGTACATTTCTGTTGTGTACCAGTTCTTGTTCATTTAAACATTTGTGTCAAGTCCTCCACCATAGTATTAAAAAAATAGTGAAGTAAACACATGGATTTCCTAGCAATATATTTAAAATAAATTCTTGCTTCTTGTTGAAAACTTGTGTGTAGTATTTTTAAAGCAAAGAGTAACTATTTGGAATTTGTAGGTTTTCATAAATGAAAACTCTGTTTTCTAAATAGTACCAACTTTTGCTATGATTGTTCTGAATTGTACAACCTTGCTCTTCAGATCTGTCCGTGGGTAACCACAGCTGTAAACAGGTACTGCACTTGCTGAGGGACTTCACTTTTTATTGCTTTTTAATTATATTATTCTTTAGGTCTCCTCAGCAGTGTCATACAAAAGCTGTATGTTCATTTCTAGATTGCTCTATAAGCATTGAGCAAATGCACAAAAAGGTGTAACTTTTTGTTTGGATGGTGAAGGGAAGAAGAAGGGAGTTGAGAGGCGGTGTGCAGGCTCTCCACAGAGATGATTTCAGGTATGATTGCACTGAGGGGCTGAGCCCTGCTCAGCAGAAGCCACGGGCAGAGGTGGCTGGCGTGGGCAGCCGTGGGATGCTGGAGCCGGCCGCAGGCTCTCCCGAGCAGGGCTGGGCTCCGCTCCGCGCAAACCCCGTGGCCGATGTCAGGAGGGGTACAGTGTGAGGCAAAGCGGGATCCAGATGATGTCTTGAGCTTAAACTGGAGGTTGGATGCACACAGGTAAATAATTCTGCCCGCATGTTTTCTGCCCAGGGCGTGTAAAAGACCAGGGTTGTGTCTCAGGACCCAAGCCAACTCTTCAAGCTTTTCAGACTTGAAAATATGTTTGTAAACTCAGCAGAGTTGGCCACTGTTGACACAGACACCCACCTCTCAGTTTTACAGAGCACTTTTCATCTCTTTTCATAGTAGAATTTTGTTTTTAAATGAAGGGGAAGCCTTGTGGTGGCGTTGTTTTAGACTGCATGTCCTCTGTCAGGTTAGTCTGGTCAAAGGGATGAAGGATGCTGTGACCTAGAAGCAAAATGCTGTAAACCAGCTGAACAGAAACACTGTGGCTGCCAGCACCCTCCCCTGCTCCCTTCACTCACCTGCTGCCCCCACATGTTGCCAATAGTGGTCCTTGAGGACAAAGTGGAGTTCAAATCTGAATTCCTATCTCTTTTTAAGTGAGGGCTCTATCAACATCTCTTCCACACAAGGGGCTTCCAGGAGACTTTTCAGTCAGATATTTAGATGCCAAAAATGGTGGGTGTTAGTTCTGAATTAGTTAGTTCTGATTAAATCTATTGAAGTTCCTAAAAAGGAACTTGAATGTTTCATTGGAAAGGGAGGCAGAATTGCATTTAAGTGCAAATAACTTTAATATTTTGTATATCTTCAGTAAGAAGCAAATTGACATGAAATTGTTCATTATTACATAATAGATTAAATGATTTGTTTCCCCCAGTTTGCATTTCAATGAGTATCTAATTGGTCTATAAACACATTGATTAATGGATGCAGAAAGTATTACATAGCTACAGGGCAAAATTGTTAGTGTGTTTTTAAAAAAGGTATAGAATACACTTCTTGATATTTTATAGTTAAAAATTGCATGCCATTGTAAACTGTACACTATCATAACCAAGCATTGAATTTGTTCTATGTTAATTTAGTTTTTTGTAACCATAAAAAATAAAAATAATTTTGTTTTTTGTGACCATAAAAAATAGTTCATCTTACATTTAAAACTGAAAATCAGTTTTAAATGTCTTGATCATGAAAATTGTCTGCAAGTGGTTTAATGACAGTTCTGAGCATTCTTTGCACTGTGGAGCTATAAACTTATATTTTGTACTCATAAACATAACAGTACAATTACATTGCCACTGCAGTGATGAAAATTTCAGTGTACTCTTTAGTAGAGGATTAACTTAGTGTAGTTTGAAAGAGTAAATTTTGAGTAAGTTAATGAAATCTAATTTACATGGTTGAAAAAAATTCCAAGATAACATAAATAAATTAAGAGATTTGGGGAAAGGTAATAATTCCTTTTAAAAGATGCAGTTGACAACGAAAAAGCTGTGATAGTGGCAATTCAATGTTTAGTAGTTTCCCAATTTGCTTAAGCTTACATGCACAATTAAAATGGAAATTTGACTGCATATGCAATCACCTTAGGGTTAGGTCTACATTACAAAAGAAATCAGTATTGTTTTTAGTTAGAGTAGAAGAAAAGTTATACCTCATAGTCTGTCTCACCCATGCTAGGAAAACCTGGCATAGATGTGGCTTGGTTAGTAGGAGACTGGTTTGTCAGACTTATTTTAGGTCTGCTGAGGAGGGGAAATAAGAAGCTGGTTTATACCACCAGAGGGCTATACCAAACCAGCTATCATGGTTTAGGTGAGGGAACAAAAGCTGTTATCTCTGTCTGTTGTAGGGGGCCCTGGGGCATATTGAAGTGAGGGAAATTTCCAGCAGTTTGCTCATGGAGTGTCTGAATGGACACGGTATGGCTTTCAAACTGGTGCTGTGCATGTTGGTGCTCTGCTTTTCAGTGAGAACTCAAACAACTACCAGTGAGCATGTTGCTTCTTTCCTCTTTGCATGGAGTATTTTATACTTGTGGGAAATATGCCCTTAGTAACTGAAAGCTTCTGTCTTCTGAAAGATAATATATTAAACGAGTACTCGTGTGAATCACAGATGCAAAATTGTGATTGCTGGGCATGTTGGGTCTTCTCAAAGTGAGTTAGGATCTAAAGGTTGCAGGCTATTTAATGTGGTTTCTGAGCCACAACCCTAGCTCCTTCCCCTGTGTTAACTGGGCCTTGGGGGTCTTTGGCCTTTGGATGAGGAGCTGAGAACAGGCATCTCTGAAGATGAGTACTGACTCACAGGCACTGGTGGTGGGCTGTGTACATATGGTGCAGAGCTGCTCAGAGTCTAGACTGGCGTCACGTTGCTCTGAAAGAGTTCTGGTGGAGGCGAGAGAGTGTTAGATGAATCTTGAAATGTATGGAGTGCTAAAAATACTCAAAAAAATCCAGGAAAGGTTGTGAGGAAAAAGAGCAAGGTGTTGGAAATTACAGATTAAGTCATGGGCATCAATTTCACTTGCTAAATCATCATATCCACCTAACGGATGCGGTCTTTATCATGTTTGCTGGTCCTGCTTGTCTTTGTGAGTAGAAGTACCCCCTTCCGCTCTGGAGTTTGCCCATCTCCTGCATATAGCTGCTCAAGCCTGGCATATGCAAGTCTCTGGATGAATTCTATTGAAGAGGCTTTCATGTGTGCATGAAGCCAGGAGCACTCAAAAAAAAGTTCCACAGTGTCATATTCATTCAAAACCATATTTGGAGAGGAAAGTGTTTTAATACCTGCATACAAAATAAAGCATATCCATTAGAACAGTTCTCCCAGAAATGAGAAGTGGAGATTGATTTGAGTCCTTTCTGAGTCACCTCAAATTTGCATCTCCCATTTGCTACTCAGTTCTACTTTCTACAAGCTGTGGACATGCAGAGAGATGCAGAGGCTAACTTTCGTATCCTGGTGGGTCCAGTCTTCCAGAGAGTCATTCCAATTATCAGAAAATTTCTCTTCTTTCTCTCTTTCTCCCTTTCCCTCAAAGCCTGTTAGAATAGATAATGTGGTTTTAGCTGTTCTGAGTCACCTTGAGAAGTAAAAAAACCCTTTCTTTGCACAGACTGTAGAGCTAAGCTGGGGAAGCTTGGTGCATGGGTTGAAATAAGGCTTGTCCTCATTCTCTTTGAATACCATTATTTGCTCCTGCTGTTGAAATAAAGCTGGTTTTTGGCCAGGTGTGCAAGATTTTGAGATCAAGATTGCTCTTATGATTGTTCTGCAGCCTGTTGTTATTTGCAGGGGATGGTGTCCTAAGTTCTAGTTTGCATTGTCATTACTGGTTGTATTGTCCAACAGCTCTTTTGCACAAACTGTACACGCAGCTCCGGAACAGTTTTGAAGAAAAACACGGTGCTGTGCTAGTCAGAAAATTATATGGACTTTGTCAGCGAGTAGTAGGCATGTTGTCAAGGTATTCCCTAGCCATGTGTAATTTCACCCATCAGCAAAGCCATTCATTCTTCAGTTTAAGCCAAGACCATTTTTAGATTATCATTGAAACGAGGGACATAGCAGTCAAAGACGTGAGCAGTCCCCATGTGCTTGCTTCTGCCCCTCTTTCTTCCTATTCAGACGTTAACATTCCACAGCTGAGCTGGAAGAAGAGAGTGTTTGGTATCCATAATTTTTTCCATGTCAGTGTCATACATTGTAATTCAAGACACTGTTGATGGCACTTTGAAGTTCACTGTGAAAACTTGGCATAGGTGTAGATGAGGGAGTTCTCAAAAGTTTCATTCTGCCTGGGGACTTTTAGGGCTTGATTACCTCCAACCTGGGCGACTGACATCTCCATTGCTCTAACTAGGTCTGGAAGTAAATGTCTTCTAGCTATATTGAAACAGTTCTAAGTGCAAATTTTGGTTTAGCTTTCTCAAATAAATGAGGTGTGTTCACTAACATATTGCAGGTGCACCACAGCTTTATATTTGCATCAAGTACTTACACAGAGAATGGCACGGCAAAGGGCTGATCTCAGCCAGAACCTCTATGCCCTTATCATGTAACATTCTAAAATTCCATGAGAATAATAGAAAAGTATGCATATTTGTGATCCTGTGACCTCACAGATGCCAGATGTGCTGATTTTGGAGAACGCTTCAAAGAACTTGAATTCAGCTTAAATACTTGCCATGCATAGGAGAAGCAAGCGTGCATATATATCTATAAATATATATATACAGATATAGATATATACAGTGTGTGTTTATAAAATTATATTTACTTATTTAGAAGTAGAACAGCTGTTTCTACTTCTTCTTCATCTACTTACTAAAGTTTTACATGCTCTTTCCATTATGCTGGTGCTGTAGCTTAGGTCAGAGAATGAATGTACGCTAGGGCCGCGGTAAATGATCACCCTGTGGCTCTAGCTGTTTTCAGGATTATCTGATTTATATGTCAGACAGAATAATCATGTCATTGGTATCATTCCCTTTCTTGTTTTTCATTTTAAAAATGGTATTTCTTCTTTCTCCACACATGGAATCATTTTCAGGTTTTAGTTCCAGATGTTTACAGATGAGCTTTCCATGGTCTGAGCTCAAAATCAGTATCAGCTGGAATTTTAAAGATAGGGTTGTTTTCATATGTTGCTGGGTCACAAGTTCTTCCAGCATTTTTCTCCAACAGAGAGCTCTTTTTGCATGGTTGGAATCTTTTCTGCAGTTTTCTTTCTTCCTCAAGCATCGCATTCCCATCCTATTTTTCAGAAATAGCCTCCTTTTATTCTGTCTAAAGGTAGATATTAATGTCATGCCACTGTTGTTCTTCTTTCAAGAGCTTTTAGTACTTTCACAATTTTTTCAAATAGTTGATTGTACCATTAAGCTGTAATTATTTAACATATTCTGTATTGATATTCTTGTAATTGATAAATTGCCATTTCCTTCTGTAAAGCATAGTAACAGATCTCTTAAAGTTGGTAGTTGTGCCTTGGCTTCAGATGTAAACTGGTTTGTGAAGTTTTCAGTTCAAGCCCATGGCTCACAGTTCTTTCAGTTGTGCTGATGTGATGATCTGGTTTTAGAACATATTAATTGGGGCAGGGGGGAAGTAATTTTAAAAGGGAGCATCTCAGTGATACAATCTATGTTGCAGCTATACAAACAGATTTATCAGCACAATTGTGAAGGAGGCAGATTGTACCAGGAGGATCAGAATTAGCAGCTGGGGCAGAAAGCTTGTTGAGAGAAAATTGCTCAATTATTGTTAGAGGACCTGAGCTGTTTCCTTTATTTTCTGTTGTTAAAAGTGCCTTCCTGCTCCACCTTTGCCCTCTTCCCCTAATTTAGGTAAATTCTATTTTTTTAAAGTCTTTTGTCACAAAGTATTGAAAATGTTCATCTCTTAAATGAAGGTATTTAGTTTCCAGATTGTTCTGACAGCAAAATGACTTCTGACTTCAGATTCAGCGGTGACAAGGGCACTCTTGATTCTTTTCCAAGTCTTCTTTTGTGAAAGTTTGGAAGAAAAATGTGCTTAGATCAAGCTAGTATTTATATGCTAAGAGTCAGAGAATTTCATGTGGATCAGTTCTTTGTGGTGTGTGGGAGAAGTAGCAGGCAGCACTATTTGCCATTAGTTTGCAGACCCAAGAAAAGTAGAGTGTTTCCTTCAGTTGTAGCCTTGGGTGCCTCCCTGTGCAGCCCTTTCTGAGATTTTTATTTGGGAAGAGAGAAAAAAGTAACACAGATTTTCTCTGTTTGAAGTTCTTTTACGAAGTACCATGTTTTACTTGCAGTGGAGCATGACCTCTGGGAGTCTGGCTTTTGTGCTGTTATTTTACTACCAAAGAACTACAAAGCAGGAAACAAACCCCTCTCTGAAAAAAATGCCATGTGCATTTCCACACTTAAAGATGTTTGGCTCAAGTTCGGTTTGGGCTACACTCTTCTTTTTGACTTCTTACCCTCCACTGAAGAGCAGCTCCTTCCAAAAGGTTCCCTTTTATTTGCCAGCCAGTGTTTGAAAAGTGGGTCTGATCTTAAACTGTTTTGCTATTAAGCATTTAAGAACTGTCTTCATTAAAGGTATTGTGATAATCATTGTGTTTCTAAGAACAGTTTAGTTTTGTACAGAATGTTGGGGTTTTTTGCTGTTTTTCTGACATGAAGATGCTTGAGCTGACCTCAGACTGGTTCCTATGAATGGTTCTTAGGGTGGGTTTTCATTGGGGGAGGGATGGGTGTGCTTTGTTCGGTTTTCTCTTTTGTTTTTAGTAAAGGGGAATTACTTACATACAGTTGTATAATTTCTGTCCACAATACAGATAAATGTGAAAGGAAAGGGTTGCACATCTCTGAAAAACAAGTTCTAAGATAAGCAGACAATGCAAAAAGATAATCATACTTGGAAGAATATCAACATTTCGCTGTTTTTCCTCAAAAAAAAGATGTACAGAGATAGAAAACTTAACTTCAGTCAAGAAGTATTTTCTAAATGGAAATTGGCCTAAGAGGTTTGAAAATGAGCTGCATCTGGCAGTTGGAAGACTTGGAGAAGTTCCTTTTTTGCTGGGTGTTTAGATGAATAAACTTAGCTGGAATCTGGAAAAAAAATTTAAATGTCACTGACTTGCTTTGGAAACTGCATAAGAGCATGGTCGTATGTTTGTTGCTGAAAATAGCTGCAGTGATAATGAAAAGTTCACCTCAAATGTGGTGCATTACTGACTTGCAAACTCTTCATTCTTTGTGGGAGGTCAGATGGGTTCAGGTAAACCACTGCCAGGACTTCTTTGATCCTTAGTGATTGAATCACCAACACATTTGAACTGACTAAAGTCTTCTTTGTCAAGGACTTCTTCAAGAAACAGATATCCAACAAACAAACAAAATTTGATTAAATTATTTAAACACAGCTTACAGTTAAAGTACTAGGAAAGATTACTAACTAAATTATTGGTGCGTTGTATGAAGATTAAGTTTGCTAGACATTTCACAGTTTAATTTTAAATATATTGAAATGAAAAGAAAATCTAATTTAGCACTTGTACTTTGCTTTACTGTTATTTATTAAATATTGCTGAAAGGGCAACTTAATTTCTCTATTATGGTATTTCATCCTATAAAGGTTATTTTTGGTGTCCAGATAGTGCTGAGCTAGTTACATTTTTATTACCACAGGTCAGAAGAGAGGAAATGGCCAGTAAGTTTTACAGCTGAAATTCACATTAAATCCAATATCCTTTGTTACGTTTGGATCTAACTCAATAAGGGCTGTTGGTGTGCTAATATAAAGAGTTTTGCATTTAATAATTTTCTAAAATGTGTTGTTTCTAGGTCTACAGACAAGACTGTGAAACCTTTGGCATGGTAGTGAAGATGCTAATTGATAAAGATCCATCATTAGAGAAGTCCATTCAGTTTGCCCTGAGGCAGAATTTGCATGAAATAGGTGAGCGGTGCATTGAAGAACTCAAACAATTCATTGCTCAGTACGACGCTGCCAACCAAGATGTGTCAGAGTCCTTCAAAGAGGGCTCATACTAAGGACAGAAATATGGTTTTAGATCCTCTGCATTGTCTGCCATAGTACATAAATCTGCTTTTTGTGGGGAAAGAGGAACTCTTGTTTGAGGTCTGAACCCAAGGCCTGTGCTCCTTTCTAATAGCTCAGGTGGCTGTTGCCATGTCCACCGTGGTCTCCACGATTGTATTCATCCTACCTGTTCTTGTTGACATATATTCCTTTGAAAGGATGTTCTTTTAAAAAATGCTGTAAAGCGACGACCTATTTTTGAAAACTTACAAAACTTTTCCAAGTTACCTTGGAAAAAGTGATCAGTCTGATGTCTGTACACTTACGGTTTGATGCTTATAAGTGTAACTTGAAACATTGTATTTTTTATTAAAATGCCATGAAGCTGCTCTCATTCCTCAAGTTATGCACAAATATGTCTTGTTATCATACATACTATAGGAAGGGAAAACTTGCAAAATTGGTCACAATTATGATTTAAATTATTTATTCTGGTTTAATTTAAAAAATCTGACGAATTCTGTAAAATTCCACTGGGGTTATCTCTAGTCTCTGACTGCCAGAGCAATTAACTACTTTATGTAAGAAATGCTGTATTTTTGTTCTAATTGTAGTTACTACAAATGCCTTTTAAATTTTGGTGTTTTCCATATCATGACTCATTACTAGTAAGCAGTATTATGTAGGATGGATTCCATTTTTTGTTACTGTTTGCTCTGTTTTTAACTACACTGTACAGAATGTAGCTGTAGGCAGCCACTGAGCAGGGAAAGGTCACTTTTCTTACTCTGTTGCTCTCTGCACTTACAACTTCTCAAGCCTTTTCATCCATCAGTTCTAACAGTAAGGAAGCTGTTTGTAATTTTTACTTCCATCTTCAAGAAGGAGCAGGAATTGGGGTGTCGAGGATGGACAAGGAAAGTGAGCAGGACCATCTCTCCAGTAAACCCAGGTGTCTTGGTTTGAAAAGACAGGTGTCTGCTAAGGAAGGCAGGAGCCTCTCTTGAAATGGAAAATGTAAACCTCCTCCCTCCAAATTATTATAATTTTGAAATTAGGGGGCTTTCAAGCAAAGATATGGGAATAGGAATAACAGTTCTTTACTAGGAAAATTAAAATAAAAATGCAGTAATACAAAACAACACTGACAGAATACAACCTGACGCCCTGTTGGTCAGGGTGTTGATAGCAGTCTGATTAAATGGGGGCTGCAGTCCTCCTAGAGTGACAGATGTGGTTCTGCTGAAGCAGGGATCCCCTAGTAGTAGTTTTTCTCTGAAGGTCCAGTGGTGGATGGTTCAGTGTATATGGGCCTGGTGTTCCTCTGGGAATCCAGTGGAAAAAGGCTCCTCTGGTATTCCAAATCTCAGATTTTTGTCTAGGCAGGAATGTTTGGCTCCTACCCCTGGGTGGAGCATCTCACAAGGGGGTGATGTAATTTGATCAATCATGCAGTGAGACTCAATGGCCCATTAACAGAAGATATCTCCCTGGACAGAGGATGGGTCCTGGAAGAGATAAAGAAAACTGCCCCACCTGGTTTTAACAGCTGGCCCATTAACAGAGGATATCCCCCCCCCAACCCAGAGTTATGAGGGATGGGTCATGGAAGAAATAAAGAACAGCTGGTTTCAACAGCTGGTGACAGAATACATACTTCTGGTTACATCTTGCATTTCAACCTAAGACACCAGGTTGCTTTGGATTAGGTGGAACACAAAGTTTATCCCTAAATCCTCAAATTCACTATCAAATCTAGGTTAGTGTCTGGCACCACTTTTGACCTGATAAAACAACTTGCAGTTTGGGAACAGTGGTTGAGGAAACCCAAGAGGTTCCCAGTGAAAAATATTTAGGATGTGGTGGAATCCTGACAAATACATTTGTTAAGGTACTGGTTTTTTATGAACATTTTAGGAAAGGGATAATTTGAGTCATGATCACAAAGAGGTAAGTATAAGCATGATTGTTTTGTATACATTTGCATTTAGAACATGTTAAACTCTGTAAAAGGACTAATAACCAAACTCACTGTTTCCAGATTTCATCAGAATGGTGTGCAGAAACACAAATGAAGTAGCAATGATTTTGCATGTACAAGGTACTGTATGTGTCACAGCATCTTACACATGCAAATCTTGATGTGGTATATTAAATATGTATCATCCTGAGATGCATGGTTAGTTCTCATGTCAGTAAGGGGAGGTTTTGCAGTTGGGTTTTCTTGTTTTCTAAGAGTTCACATTGCTCCAAGGAGATGACCTGCAACTACCCTTGTTATTATCTGGGATTGTGTGGGCTGCACAGTGAGTGGGAATCAGCTCATGGATCCTACAGGATGCTAATTTGAGGAGGGAGAGAGGAGAAGAGAGGCAAGCTATTGTGACATAGTAGTGAGACCTGATCCACTCCTTCTGGCAACAACCTGGTTTACTGAGATCAGTCAAAGTCTTCTCTGATGCAGAAGCGTAACTACAGCACTTCACTACTTGCCTACAGGACTGAGAGCCTTCAGGATGTTACATCTGAGTTTCTACTTTGGGTTAGAAATGCTAATGGAAAAAATAATAGCATTGTGTGTAATATATTTTTTATTAAAAATCTCCATTGTTACTGTTCGGTTTGTTAGGAGTTTCCTTTGTTAGAAGCCTGATTAAGTTTACTATTATAAAAGTAACCAAGTTTTCAAGTGCTTTTCTGTAAAGTAAGACCTAAGTTTACACTCACAGAATCATAGAATATCTCAAGTTGGCAGGGACCTGTAGTGTTGGTTGAGTCCAACTCCCTGCTCCTCACTGACCCACTAGGAGCATTGTCCAGATGCTCCTTGAACTCTGGCAGGCTTGGGGCTGTACCACTTCCCTGGGGAGCCTGTTCCAGTGACTAACCATGCTCTCATGTCCAGTCTGAACTTCCCCTGATGCAGATTCATTCCATTTCCTTCAGTCCTGCCACTGGTCACCAGAGAGAATTCATTGCCTGCCCCTCTGCTGCCCACCTTGAGGAACCTGTAGAACGCAGTGAGGTCACCCCTCGGTCTCACCCAGGCTCCTCCTTTCACCACCTTGATCACCCTACTCTGGGCACACAAATAGATAAATATCCTTATATTGTGGCACCCAAAACTGCCCCAGCACTCGAGGTGAGGCCACCCCAGTGCAGGGCAGAGCAAAGCGGGACAATCCCCTCCCTTGCCCGTCTGGCCACATTGTGCCTGATACCCCCCAGGACAGGGCTGGCCCTCCTGGCTGCCAGGGCACTGCTGATTTGAGTAAAATTTGCCATCAACAGGAACCCCCAAATCTCTTTCTGCAGGGCTGCTATCCAACTCCTCACTCCCCAAGTTTTAAGGATAATCAGGACTGTCCTGTCCCTGTTAAACTTCATGCAGCTGGTCATTGCCTCCCAGCTCCTTGGTCTGTTCAGATCTCTCTGCAGGACTTCTCTGCTCTTGAGGGAGTGCACAGCTTCTCCCAATTTAGTATCATCAGCAAACTCAATGTACATTTGACTCATCTATCTCCATTAAAGAGCACTGGCCCTAAAATTGAGCCCTGTGGAGTCCCACTGGTGACCAGCTGCCAGCCTGAGGTAACCCCATTCACTATGCCTAATCATTTGCTTAATCTGAATTTTTTTAAAATTGATTAAGCTTTACTTGTGAACTAGGGAGTCTTTTGAGGTTTTTGTAAGTGCTATTTCTGTGAAAGGTTTAATTCACATTTCTAAATGATAAGTAACTGATTTTCCATTTAATACTTGGTATTGTGTTGAATGTTTGCATTTAACCTTTTGTGATGTATGCTTTCAGTTGATGTAAGTTGATGTACTAAGGCAGTCCCTTAAGGAAGAAACATGGCTTTTAGTCTTGCTTGCTTTACAAGTATATATTTTGGATTAGTTTCATATAGTGTAAAAAAAAATTGTCCTTGATCTAGTGGTCACCCTTCACGGGTCTCTGGAAAGCTGTAAGAAGAGCACTGGGGGAAGGAAACATGCTGTGATGGAGGAATTTAATTTGTCACCTTCAGAGCTCCTGAACACATAAATTACTCCTAGCACTTCTTAATGTTGCAGATACCCTTAAAAAATTAAAAGGAAGGTGGAAATGGAAGGAGGATGGAAATTCAGTGCTGTCTGAGACTGAAGTGGTTACCTCTGTAACCTCACTTGGGCAAGTTGGCAGGTTTGAGTGACAATGTGAGCAATAAAGGTGAAAATCAGCAACAAAACCACTATTGATATGAAAGGAGGTAATGCCAGGTATCAGAGAAGGACCAAACCCTTGTTTGTGAGATTTTTCAATTTTGATGAGGATAAAGTTTTGCCTTAGTATTTTTCACTGTCATGAAGGTTGTACTGGGCGTGGCTGGGATGGAGTTAAAATATTCTTCACAGTGGCTGGGGCAGTGGTGCTGTGCTTCAGGTTTTTCTAGAAACATGGTGACAACCCTGGGCTGTTTCAGCTGTTGCTGAGCAGAGCTTGCCCATAGTCAAGGCATTTTCTGCCTCTCACCCCACCCCAGCAGCGAGGAAGGTGGGAGTGCACAAGATGTTAGGAGGGAACACAGCCAGGACAGCTGACCACAAGTGACAGGGCATCCTGCTTGGCATATAAAACTACGGATAGGGGTAAGGAGTTTGCCAGGGCTGCTGCTGTTCAAGGACAGGCTGGGTATTACTTGGCTAGTGCTGAGCTAGTGTGTTTTTTGGTATCACTTCAGGGTTTTCTCTTTGGGGTTTTTGCTTGTTTGTTATCTATTAAATGGTCTTCAACTCAGTCCATGAGTTTCCTTATTTTTCTTGCTTTTCTCTCCCCCATCCCACTGGGGGGTAGTGAGTAAGCAGCTGCGTCATGCTTAGGTGCCTACCAGGGTATATGTTCCACTAGAAATACAGGAACTACTTCCAATAACACTAATCACACTTTAGAGCTTTTGTGACTGTATCTGAGTCTTGTGCTGGTCACAGACACCAAATCCCATACCATTCTCTTCAAGGTGGAGGAATCAATTAGAAATACTTCTCACAAGAAGTTGTCAAAAATAGTAAGATATTGTTTATGTCAAGCTGAAAAAATAAGTAGTATAGTCATCTTTAAACTTTTTTTTAAAAAGAAAGTATTAAGAAGCAGTTAACAACCTAGAAGAACTGCAATATTCCATAAGGTACTGCAGTTTGGGAGAGTACATCTGCTGCATCTCAGGACGATGGTGTGGCATCAGAAGAACTACCTGGGGAGACACTTCTCCATGAGACAGTTACTTGGTCCAACACGTGACACAGCAGTAGTGGCACAGCATTGGTTTCCCATTTTTGGAAACACAGGTGAGGATGGAAGGTCCTAATCATTGTTGGAGCATCCTGGGGAAGGGTATGAACAAGTCAGCATCTCCAGCCCCGTAAGTCCCACCAGTGTGGGACTTATTTTTCCTAGCAGGCCCATGGCTGCTAGGAAAGCTGCCTGAGCCCCGCAGGAGCCATATGGAAGCACCCCATGAGGCACCCAGGCATGGCTTTGATCAGCTCTCACTTCCACAAGACCTGTGTGTGCTAGGAAAGTGACTTGTGTGGTGAGTACCACCTCTGGGAGGAAAGGATCTGCTGCTCATTTTACCCTGAAAAATACAAGCAAGTAACTGCTAGTCTGATTACCCTTAGCAATAGCCTAATTTTCTTTGATGCAAACCAGTGCTTATGTTCATTCCCTCCCTTACTTCTAGCTGCTGTTGTTTCTGTACTTCTCTATCCTCAAGAAGGGCAAGATTAGTAAATGCAAAAGCCACTGGCTTTCTGACCACCTGAAGAAAGGAAACTAATGAAATAATGGATGCTTCTTACCAAAAAAGCCTGTGAAATGGAACTATCTTCATTAGTGGATATCACTGTTAAGAAATTCCTGCCCTTCATTTAAAACAGTGGAAGAAGTTTATTACAACTTAAAATAGTTCCTGCTCCATATGTGGAGTTCAAGGCATCTACTGTGATTACCTCCTACTTTGTAGTTTTTCCAGCTTGCCTTCTAGAACTACTCAGTATCTCTCTTCCTTTAGGTAAGCAAACTTCAGAAATTATTTTTGGGAAAGGAGGGGGAACAATAATAAAAAAATCGACATCCACAGGAGTTGCATACTGGTTGTAATGATATATTCCAAGCTTGTGTGGTTTTTACATTTATATAGTTTACATTTTGCTTGACCCATAAATAGTACTTGCAAGATTAAGAGGGCTGTAGAGAGTATTTACATAGCCCCACCATGCATATAGAGCTTTTAATACCTAGTAGACAAAATTAAGCTGTTTTGCACTGAATGTTTTTCAACTTAAACCCCCTGACTAAAATACAAGCAATATTTCATCCATAACACTGCTGTTAAACCTCTAACAAATCTAGTTTGATATTGTAACAAACTTCTTTAAATTCAGGGATATAAAAATATTCAGATTTTAAAATTTTAACTGTACAATATGTACATTAGTATTTGCACTGTTAAATTATGAATACATTTAAGCCTATGAAATACTACATTATAAATATCAATGTTTTTTTGACTTAGAATTGCAGCTAATACATTTTAAAACCTGGATAATGCATGTGAAAAGACACAATTCTGGAGCCTAATCCTTTAAGCCCATATGAAAATATTTGTTACATAAGTAGATCCATTGACTTTTAAATGGGGTTACATGCCTGAGCAAAGGACTCCAGCAGTGGTACCTCTCTCACTGCTGAGGGGTAGGGGGCATGGCAGAAAAAACCATCACTCCTCATTGGCAGCTAAGTCCAATTCCAGAAGCTGAATTAAAATCTTCCTTTAAACAGGCGTGAATAAAAACCCCAAATCAAAACCAACCACCTCACACTTTTTCAAAAAATGGTAGAGGAAAAACCATGAAAGTTAAATGTACAAAACATTCACTGCTGCTTTAGGATACATCAATGCTTCAAGCATTTCAGCTCCCATATTATGATTTTTGCTTTCTTAAGGAGCATTTTTCCAAATAAAAAGAATCCAGTTTTTGTATGGAAACTTGAATGAGGAAGAGTGAGCTTTATCAATGAGGAAAGGGCACAGTATAGAGCCTTCTTTTTTTTGGAAGCAAGAGGAAGAAGTCAAAGATTACCCTGTGTGTCTATAGCTACAGCACAGGACTGACATTTTTATTTATGCATCTTTGTCGAACCCTCTCTCTCAGATAATTCAACATAGGTGAATAGTGAGCATAAAATAAAATGTCTGCAAAAAGTCTGTGTTAAGAACTGCAGTAACAGTATTTTGACAGCTGAAACACAGTATGTAAACCTAGCAGTATCTGAGCAGATCATTTGGCATGGTGACATTTCTGAACGTTACTTTTACAATGTAAACTCTGGCATGGTTATCATTTACAGTGGCAAAGCATTATGAACTTTAGCAACTTGCCTAAGTACAATTATTAATATAAAAAGATGTGGTTCAAACTGTAGCTACAGAATTGACTGGTCCTCCCAATTAAGAAATACTAGTAATTAATTAAGATATAATACAATTTTTTCCTTTGTGTCCCCTCTTCTTCTTTGATTTGGTTGTCCTTTGTCCGAACTGAGAACTAGATAACGCAGTAGTTGGACCAGAAAGATCATCTGTATAGTATGGATATCTCAATGACCGTGGCTGTGGAATTGGCTGTCCTAGAAAATATCCTTCCTCTTCGGAATCAGATGATGAGGATGAAGTTGAACACCAGGAGTCATCTTCCTCACCATACAATCCAAAAAACTTATCAACCATCTGATTGCGCAGTCCATAGTCAGACCTGGTATGGGCATATTGTCCATACAGCTCCGCATTTTGAATATAGGCCCGAAGCTCACGTGAGCTTCTATTCTGAATAAATTTTTCATGATCCTGAGGGGAGTAATAACGAAATCTCTCTCTGGGAGAGCATCTTCTTTCTGTGGCCAAATTAAGTGCATTATCTGAACGAGACTTCCTACTTCTCCTGCGATGGTGAGAATGCCGATTTCCACGCTCTTCAAAATGGTAAACACGCCTACGAGTCCTTTCACTCATTGGAGGCTGACGTATTTCAAGGTTCTCATAACTTCCATTATCAATAACGTCATCTGAGAACTTCACTTGTTGTGGTCTAGACTGGGATTTAGATCGTCTCAGTACGGGCACATGCACTGGCTTTTCCTCTGGCAACACTTTTTCCTGACACAGCTCTGAGCTCAGGCTCTTCAAGGACTCAGTGCTCCGATGGAGCATTGAAGAATTCAGAGTTCCCATGTTGCTCATCTTCTCACAGTCCTCCACCTCCAGTTCTTGGAAAGTTTGCAAAGAGTAGAGAGAGGGCCGTGGCTTGCCTTCTCCATCCATTGACGCCCCTGTGGTGGGAATGGAGAAAGGAGGAAAAAGAAAATGAGGGGAGTACGAAAGAAACAAGTATTGTAACAAAATTTGAAACATTTCTTATCACCAGGTGGTTTTTTTTAACTATTACCAAAAAAGACTCCCTTCATAGTAGAATAAGCTTTGTTTTGCCTTAAAATATGTAAGTATTAACTCTGATGGCCAAAGAATTAGCAGTTATCATGAGGACATCAAGACCAGAAGTTCAATGGGTTGAAAATTTTGAAACATACATACAGGTATGCCTTTTAAGAAAAAAGGATTACTTAAAATTATTCTGCAGTCTATGCTTGCCATTTTTAAGGCTAAAATATTTCACATTTCTAGTGCTGCCAAATTCATATTCCAGCTGTTGCAACAGGGAAGCCAAGCTTACTGCCTTGCAAAGAAGGATCCTTACTCTCAAAAAATCGTCAATCGTCCTCCACCTTGGCGTCCACTGACCCTTCATTCCCACAATAACAGCGTCACGTGCCCTGTGATGGTCCCAGGTGCAACACCTCCAGTGCTCCTCCTCCCGTGCCCCCTGAACCAAGCTCCCCTCCTCAGTTCCTTCATTGCTGCTTGGCAAATGCAGCCAGCCTGTCTGGGCCCCAGCTAGACAAGCAGCCGCAGTAATTTGGGTTACAGGAGGAAAGGAAAAGAGACGATGATCGGACGGACAGCTTTTGAAATGGGTCTTAACTGCCAGGTTTGGGCTTTTTGTACAGAAATAGGAAAGGAAGGTTACTGCACACTTTATCCCTTTGGGGAACTTCAATCACGTTGAAGTTCGCAAAAGTGGATTATCAGTTTTCATTTAGTGAGTGGGGAAATATTATCTCATAAATCTAGTTGCCTAAGGTTAAGAAGTTCACCATCCTTTCAGATTTTCTACATATTTTTACAGGCAAATCAGGAAGTTATCAAAAGTGTTTTGTAGATTATCTTTAATATCACCCTAATATATAATGCAACTTCTTATACATAGGGTATGGAAAAACAGTAATTTGCTTAAAGCAGAGGTTTGTACATAATAAATGTGTAGTTGAAGACTTTTCTTACTCTGTTTAACATCATTGCTTAAAGCAAGAAAAAAGAGAATTCAAAAGGAAAGGAGAAGAATCTAATAGGATTTAAGTAGCAGAACTATATCCTGTAAAAGATTATGGGCTTGATAAAAGCTGCTGCCTACTTTACATGCATCTCTTGATACTAAAGGTATTTAGAAATCACCAAAATGAAAAATTTTCCTTCAAAATACTCCAACACACATGCTTTTGTTGACCTCTCCATCAAAACCATTCATTTATTTCCCCATTACCTGTTATGTTAGACAAAGCCAATGAATCCATTGAGTCTCGAACACTTTGTTCTTGCTGTTTCAGGTCAGACAAACATTCGAGTGAACCTCCATACCATGGTGTTTGGTCGTGTTTGTATCCTGAGGCCCCGTGTTCCATGTCTAGCTCCTGGATTTTCCTGCTGCTGGCAGGGCCTGGGTGGCTGCCATATGCAGAGTCTCCCAAACCATCTTGTGACTGGGCCCAGTACATGTCTGATTGATACTTCTTACTTGCTAGGCTTGGATTATTTTTTTTCAAGTCCAACTTGCTCTTGACCATGCTATCAGAAATCCAGTGTTCACTTGATCTAATGTCTACTTCAGTGGGTTGCTGGAAGAGGCTTTTATCACCAAACTTCAGAAGAAGTTGGGTCATGTAGTCTTCGTGTTCAGCCCATTCTTCAGGGTCTTCAGGCATTTCTTGCTCTACTCTTCCTTTCCAGAAGTCTTCATTAACAAAGCCTGCCTCTTCCCTTGAAAGGCTTAAATCATCCAGCTTACGAGAAAGAGTATCATCAGCATTGTCTGAAAGGCCAGGAAATTTGTAATTGAGGGCCGGCGACAGGAGGAGAGACTGGCGGCACTGGTCGGCTGACCGGCTGCTTTTTCCCATGCGGACGCTCCTCCTGGAATCTCTGGAGCGAGCAGACTGAAACGCAGAATCAGAAGAGTCGGAGGCATGAACATCCTCTCCCAGGCTGCAGGTTTTTGAACAGTAAATCTGCCCTTGCTTTGGAAGGAAAGGGCAGCCAAGCAAAGAGGTCTTGCACTGAGCACAAGAAAAGCAAGTTTCTGTGGCATGCCAGTGCTGTCCATCATAGGTCATCTGAGCATGGTCAACACCTGGAAGGAGAGAAAAAGCAATGTTCTTGGTCTCTCTAAAAAGATACTTGCAGAATTCATACTTCTGGAATGTGAAATCATTTCATAAATTTGCTTTCCCTTAATTTGTAAGTTTAAGGCTTAAAAAGGACACACTTACCAATGTGTTCCCCACAGGTCTCACAGTATTCTGCATAGAGAGATTCAAAACAGTTACAGCAGAACGGCCGCCCATCCTTCATGATGTACCTCTGTCCACCCAGGATTGTTTCACACTCGAGGCAACAGAAGTGTTTCATGTGCCAGTGGCGACCTTCAGCTTCTGTACACTCATCAGCAAAAATTATCTTTTCAGAGATAAAAAGGATACTTTTAATTAAGTGGCCTAAACCTCACCTTGGGAGTTAGAGCATATAAAATATCCTAACTATGCGGTTCACACACAAAATTTATTTTTATTTTGCCCCCTTTTGAATATAAAGATAGAAACAACACTTTCCCACAACAAAAAATTAAAAGAAAGAAAACCAGTACATTCTAAAGCCAAAAAAAGAAAAAAAAAACCAAAAACAAGGAACCTTGGAACTTAACCATTGAAAAAGCTTCTATAAGGATAACATTTTGTAATATTTGAGAATGTTCAATTCTAAATACAAACATGTGTTTGCTTTCTAAATACCATCTTATTGCTTGTAATATTTCCATTTTGACAAGAAATTAAATATCCCTCAGCTTTCAAACACATCTATGCAGTAGAGTCCTGACTTTTTAAGTGACTGCATCTGGAGTTAAGAATTTCTGAAGTGATGCAGTTTGTCAACTGAGTAACAGGAGCGTAGCTTGGCTGTAAAATGTGAATTATTTACCTCATCACAGGCTGAACATCGGGGTTTGAGAAGTTCAGCATGGTGTCTGCCACAGTGAATTTTTCCATCTTGGTAGAAGTAGATAAGGTCAACAAGAAGCTCGTTGCATGTGAAGCACACAAAACAGGAGGGATGCCAGCACACACCAGGCCCAGCTCTTGAGGCAAAAACTGCAACTTCACCGCCGTTTACTTTTGTACCACACTAGGAACAAGCCCAGAAAGTGAACATACTTCCCATCCAAAACTACTAGCTTCTTGCATTTAAACTAAGTTAAAACACCAAATCCAAGATGAGATTTTATTCCAAAATTCTGACAAGAGGAAAAAAATACTATCAGTTTTGGTCTAGATGAACTGCATCTCAATGAACCTTCTGTGAATATAAATTTATTTTATACAAAATAACATTTTAAAGCATATGTCTGCTTTTTATTTGCCATTACTTTAGTATGAGTCAGCATTAGGGGTGTTTTTTTGAGTAGAAAATACATCAAAGATTCAGTTCATTCCTGGTAGTATCAAAGGTTACATTTTGCTTAAGCAAGCACTACCTTCTTTCTTCTTCCATGCAGTTTCAAAAATAATCTTTTGTTGTTGTTGTTGTTGTTCTCAGACACAGACAGAGGTAAGTTTAAATTTTAATATTGAGATACTGTAGTTTTGCATTATTCAGCCCTGTAGGTAGCTTATGGCAGCAGCATGTTACCTGCTCACAGACGGCGTGCATCACTGCTCTGGAGAGCAGTTTGATGGTGCCTCGTCCCAGTGCCTCCTTTTTGCGCTGAGAGCTGAACATCTGCAGCTCCTTCTTTTCCTCTTCACTTAATGACTGGCAGTATCTCACCTTCCAGTGAAAACACAGGAGAACTTACATTAGAGACTGACCTTCTAATGTAACAATTTAGGTAATACGGTGTAACACAAAAATAGTATGCAGAGATATTTTTTTTTTTTCAGTACAGGAAAAAACCCACCATGCTAAATTGAGGAGTTGTTTAGGCAAGAAAAAGATTTTTAGAAGATAGCCCAAAGTCTGCTGCTAACCTAAAATAACGGAATGAACCTAAATGGGCCATAACATTGTCCTTTAGATTTATGGTTAAGTGCCCACGACTAAGTGTGGCAATATACACAAGACCTTAAGTACTGACACCCCCGCCCCTTTCCTCACAAAGAGCTTGTTTGTTATTTCCACTTCTACTCCAAATTACACTGCATAACTGAGATGCAAACCTTTTACTATCACAAAGCATCCTTTTTGTGTGCCACAATGCAATTCCAGGAATTTGTAGGTTCCTGGTAATTGGTGGGTGGCTGCAAACACTATAAAACCAACTTGTGTTAAGTTTATTGCAGTGACACCCACCTCCCTAACAAGCAAAGGCAGTGTCCTTCCAGACAGCTCTTATCTGCACACAAGCCAAGTGGACAGCTGAACAATGGACTCAGTGTACACACCGTGCTGCTTTATAGCTCAGATGCCACTGCAGGCCATGGTTTAGGCTTGTAATAAATACACAGGCAGGTAATTCTCCATGCAAAAGCTGCCAGGGAGACCCCAGCCCTGACAGTTCATCCTAAATTCTGTATTTACCTCATTATCGTGGGGTGGCAGCTGATAGAGAAGTTGTTTAATCCGGTGTTTCTCTCCAGGGCTGTTAACGTAAGGGACCTTCTCCTCTGGCAAACAGGCAAAATACAGCTGGACCTGACCAGGAGAAACACAGAGTTCAGACCCAGGGACACACAGGCCCCAAGCACTACAAGTGTCCTTTGGCTACTGTTTTATCTCAGGTCTCATTTACTAAGGAGGAAGAGGTCACGCTACATTAGACTGTGACAGGGTTTGTGCTGAAAATACAAGACCCAGATGAACCAGCTCAGCAAACCTGAATTCTCTGATAAAACTCGCACCCAGCTGCTGAATTGCTTTTCTGGAATGCAATTTGCAGTGACAATTAGGGGGGTATCATAAATTATGCACATTTAATGTTCTCATTATTCCCACCCCCTTCAGGGCTGGTCAACAACTCCATGGAAATTCTAAGTTTCCCTCTGCAATTTACCACACAAGGCATGAAGCTTTCCAGAAAACAGCCACTATATAAACAAATTTAATTTGCTCTCTGCATTTTACACATTGTTGAGACAAAAGCTGTTTTGTAGTCTCCTGCTGATCAGGTTCACCCAAAGCATCAGCTTTCATTGCTTCCATGTGGGCTTTGGTAAGAAGGTGGAAACATCCTTCCCTTGGGAGGAGGCTGGATCCAGCCACATTTCAATCAGATGCAAATTAACCAGGACATTTTCACGGGATGAATGTTTTTGTATCAGTCTTCACTCTTTTTTTTTTTTTAGAAGAATATTATGACAGGAAAGGTGTAATGAACACTGTGACAAAGCCCAATGGCAAAAAATATTTTTGTGGAACAGCTACAGATTTATTGTTTTTCCTATGCAGTTTCCAGCTTGTCACGAGGCCTGGGGCTGTAAGAGCTGACTATTGGCAAAAATATTACTTGCCATACAGATTTAAATAATGCTCAGGTCAACAGCTTATTACCGTGCAAGATTAAAAAAAGGCATTAATCAGTCACTTAAGTCAGGAAGCAATCAAAATTATGAGAGACAGGTTGTACAAAACATGACTTGCTCTTCAGTTTACCAAAATTTAAACAACTGAAGTCCACTGTAAGCCCACTTGCAACTGACTATATTTCAGTATGCTCCACAAAAAGATAACATGCAGCAAATGAAGCTTTAAAAATAGTTGATGCGCTTTTCTCAAGTTTATTGCATGGTTCTCAAAATAAGTAATCCTCTGGGGGAAAAACCCTCTTTAATGAGTTTAGGCTAGCTGGGATTATGAGGATATTTTAGGACATTTAATTGTTCTGGCAGAATGTTAGCTCACTGTTTGCCTTAAGGTCTGATTCATCAGGATCCTTATAGATGCTTAAGTAAGTGATAAAAAGAGTTGCCCTAAAAATAGTCTGTTATTTGCAATTCCTGCTGACTTGTTACTTTACTCATGATTAAGAAAATCTCTGCATTGCAAAAAAGAGACATTTCTGCACTTTTTTAAACTATGGACTGTATAAGCTTGCCAGGATTGCTCTGCCTCCTTTAACAGATGTTGCAAAGCCACCCTGGCCATTTAACACTGAACTCTTGAGTTCTGAATATTAAGAGTACACAGCTTCAGCACAGTTGCAACATCATCAGTACCATGAATGAATACCATGAGCAGTTCATTCTGGTCTCCCACAGCAACTTGGTCATCAATAATTTCACTTATATTCCCATTGCCATGTGATGTTACATAAAAAAAGGGGACTGAAGAGAGGGGAAAGGACAGCCCAACCAAACCACAAGTGTCAGCTCCAGACACCATGCAAGAGGAATCCTGGCATGAACAAATGGCAGCCATACAACTACTTAAACAAGCGTAAAATACGTTATTACCTGTCACAGTGACTGAATACTTTCATTTATATGCGCTGCTGTACCATCCATATTCTAGATGTCAAATGCCTAATTATTTAAAGAGTCATACAAGTGCAGTGAAATACTTGGCCAGGGAGCACAATGTCATGAGGTATGCCATGAGCTTTAATTTAACGTAATAACTTCTTTCAAAAAGAAAGCAAACTTCTATGCTGCTTTTACTTGGCAATACACACCTCTGCAGCATATACCTTTTGAAAAGCCTTGACTGGAAACTTTTTTAGAACATAAAACTCCTCAGGGCTGAGAACTTTGGGCTCCCTACACACAGCCTCATTGGACAGGAAACAAAAAAGAAGGGAAAAGTTCTACATGAATTAAAATTTTATACATCATAAGAATTAAATTAGACTTATAGAAGCAGCATATCACTCCCTCAGACAGTCCTTATGAGCTTTATTTTTAAAATGCAGAAACATGGTTGGTACCTGCTCTGGTCTGAGGCCTGGGGGGACCCAGGCATATTCCTCCAAGGCACAGCCAGAGTCATCATCAGAGGTTGAGCTTCGCTGACACCCAAAAATGAGGTTATTGGCTTTGGGCTCCATCTCCAATGGCATAAGTGTGAAGTGTGAAATATTTCAGCTGTAACTCATCAAGCAGTGATCTGGAGAAAAAGATTAATAGAGCTTTAATAGATTTGAACATGAACAACTAATTATCAGTACAAATGATCTTGCAACAGTTTAGTATTCCTTGTGTTGCCCAGAACAATAAATTAGTGAAGCTTACGACTTGCTACGAGCAATTCAAAAGTGCTCCAAAAAGTTATAAAAATAAAACTATTGAGGAAAAAAAAATCCCAGAAACCTAGGCACAGATTACCACTTTTGGCAACTGCAGTGTATTTCAGTATTAACACTTGTCAACTTTTACAGTTCTGCCTGTTTCACATCACAGGATATATATATATTTAGGAAAATCTAGGAAAAACTCATTGAGCAGGTACTAACAACAGGAATGACACAAGCTCTTCCTGAAGTCATTACTACCATTAACCTAGTAAAACAAAAGACATGACAGCCACTTGCCAAAAACTAAAGAAATTACTGGGGAAAGATGGCTGTGCAAGTAGCATCCTGTTGTTCACAAGGCAGGCACAGAGCATCTGCTGGATTCCTCTGAGAACTTTGGTTGAGCTGTATGGGAGCGGAAGGGCGTTGGTCCTGTTAAATATCTGAAATCCAATTATGCCAGATTAGTCTCTGTAAAATACATCATGATTGTTCTGTCAATTTAAAACCCTACAGGGAGATGATTTTGTTGATTCATGAAGCCTGCAAAGCTTAATATCAGTGGGATTGTTTTGAGTCACAACTGGCAAAGAGGCTCTCACCAAGATCCGTAGCAGTCTGCAGTAAAATCTTAACGAGATATATGTCTTGTATTAATTCTAGCAGAAGTTCTTAGGAAATTCAGACAAAGCATTTCAATGAAATGCAGATAACCAAAATCACAGAGTGTTTGTCCTAACACAACAGATATCCTGACCACTTGGGACAGGGACAAGCTTGCTCTTACAGTACCACATTACATGTGAGCTGTGCCTTCCCTGTTTTAGGACATTCTTTCACCTGTTTATCTAAACACAGATCCAGTTTTGTCAGTGCTACATCCCAGCTGTAGAAAATTTTAATCTCCTTGACATAAACCTTGCTGGTGGGTCTAATGAGAAGAGCAATCTTAAAACTTCTGGTGGGTCCTACGTTACCTTTCCAGTCTCATCACCACTGTTTTAGAGAAAATAAGTTGCTCCTAGATCACAGGTGGGAGATTTAAGACTGCTTACCCAAATATTCTGCTGGTTACTCAACAGGAGTTTCTCCTTCAAGTGTGAGGCACTGGTTAGTGCCAGGTTCTGATAATTCAGCACATAACCCCAGACCTGCTCCATAAAAAGTATCCATATATGTGTCCAAAAGCTACAAACTCAGAGAAATTATAATAGCCAGTATATAGTCTTATCTAACCCTATTTTCAATATGTCTATACATTCCCACAGTCCATAAAAAGAGATGGGATTACTCTTCCATTGGGCTAGTGCTCCAAAAAAATTAAGTTGTTTAACTTTACTTCAAAAACTTCTGGTTCAAAAACATACATACTATTTTTGGTGCACTGCTAAGATGCCAACACACTTCATAGCTGCACTGTAATAGAAGATTAATTTAATATTTGATGGGGCAAGCAAACCTGCCAACTTCCCCTCTGAGAACAGGCTATTTCTGGAAAGCTAGTGAGCTGTCAGGCACATGTCTGAAATCTTACTCAAGGTGAACAACTAAAGGTTAGCACAACAGCTTCTGAGTTTAACATCGCCATGTTACAATCTTTCTCAAGGAAGGTAAGTATAATCAAGCTCAATCCTAAAAGCCCAATCCTATACATGTAAAATAGAAAGACAGGCTTGCTGGTAGATACTGTATCCCTTGAATTAGTTGCTCTAAGAAACAAATAATAAGACAAGGAATACAGAACGGTTTCCCCTTCCCACTTACTGGTGGAAGTAAAGTCATGCACCACCTATGTTTTTGTTATTGCTCGCATAAAACTGGGGTGCAAGGAAGGAGGGACAGAGGAATAGTGTGATGCAGTTAGGAAATCACTCTAGGAAAAAGAAGGCAACAGTGTTCACTGTTGCTGATGGATAGGGATGCTCAGTTTGGCAGCTTGTGTTACACATCATCTATATCCAAGTAATTCTTAAATATAAAGCCACTAGGAATATTGTTGAGAAGCTGAATTCCTAAGGTGACCTTAGCAGCAGATGAACTATTTTACCATTTCCTTTTAGAAAGGGGAAGATGAGTAGTTTGTAATTATGAGCCACTCACTGACACCTAAGCTGGTATTTCCAATTCTTAGGGCATTGCAAGAACTTGTACTGGTCAAACGATCCCTCTTGAAGAACTGACTTCTGCCCAATATCCCAGGAATAAAAGGAGTCAGTAGGTTAAACAACTTTGACAGTATTTCATTAGGCAGCATGATCTCAACCACATCCCACAGGAAGCAGATTTGAAACATAATTTAGGCAAAGAGACAGGTTCAGCTCTGGCAGTGCCTGGGCACTTGAGCAGAGTGTACTCCTGCCTTATTCTCACCATACCCAACACTCACAAGCACACCAAGTCACTGAGTAATTGCTTCATATTGATTGTTCAAAACCCTCTCTCCACAAGATCAAAGATTACATTCTCAAACTTCTCTTGAAAGACAAGGAAACAACCCAAAATCTGAATGCATGATGACTTACTAACTTCTCTGAGTACTTTGAACACTAAGGCTATGTACTACTCCCACAATGAACAATGCAGCACTGGGCAACGTCAGGATCTTAAGCACAGCAAAGGGACATAAGTGTAGGAGTGTTGCCTAATTCCTAAGGAAGACAAGGCACTGGTAAGAGACAGACAAGGCTGCTTTTCTGCAGAGACTGGTTGTGGCAGTTTGTTCATTTATTTATTATATTTTATTTGTTATTGTTAACTTATAATGGTCCCATTCCCGGTTCTGCCCCTCCCCCTCTCCCTCTGTTCTCAAGTGGTTTTTCCCCACCAGGCCCCAACCCCCTCCCTGGGGGACCCCAGAGGTCTCTCCTGGTTGGTTGGGACCCTGGAAATCCCCATCATTAGGCACGGGATTTGCTAAGCTGCATGTCATGTCTCTCTCTGTACCTTGTGACTGGACTGGGCGGTGGCCACCCCCCGGTGGGGTGGGCCACCCCTGGCCACGTGTAGTCCAGTTGGAGCCTGACCACCCGGAGTAAAAGACTCTTTTCCAACCCACTCTGCTTTTCTGGTTTCTTATGTGGGAAAGCTGCAGTTTCCAGCAACAAGCTAAGCCCCGCCGAGTACCTTCCAGAGCAAAGTAAGCTAAGGAGGACCAGGGGAAAGCTGGGAACCAGTGCTGCGGGGTCGGGGTCACCCAGCAAGCTAGCCGAGGGCGAAAGGGGACCCCAACCCGCACCCCCACAACTGGTCCTGCCTGGGCCTCCCCTGACACATCCATTTCAGAGAGCACACACACCAGCTCCAGCAACAGGAAACCACAGAGCCACAGGTCCAGTTTCCAGTCACACAGGGCAGTTTGAAGGTTTGGCTGATAGAGAATAAAAGAAAAATACACCTTACCTCCAAATGTAAAATGCAACTTCACAATCAGGGTTCTCCTCCCCAGATAAGGTGATTAGGAATGTTCAAAGCAAGGTCCACAAACCTCAAAAAACTGAGATTAGGACACCTCAAAGGACATCATTCACTTTAAAAGAAAAATGCTCCCATAGGGCGATTGTGAAGCTGGCTATAAAATGATTGACAATACACCACATATAAATAGAGCCACATCACAAATACTGTGGGCTCAGAACAAGGTTTCTAATCCACCCTATCTTAACAGCAGGCTATCTGAAGAACTATTTTAGCAATTGCTTGTTTAGGAGTTCTTCTTCCTCTCCTGTTCAAGTGTAATTTGGTTTGCATTTTAAAACGACAGGGTTCTTCCTCCCTGCCCCCCAGCCTCACTCATCCTTCAAAGTCATCTGTTTAAAATGATTACATCCTAAGGAGGATTCAAATGAATATAAACAACAGCTGAAAAAATAAGTGCTTTCCAAGGGATGACTAGAAAGGTGGTCTTTCTCCTCCTGCCATGACACCTACAAAACACAGCAAGGATGTGTTGTTTTGCTTTGCTCTCCTAAAGTCCACGGAACATTTTGAGGTTTCAGCTCTGTTCAAATACAGCCTCTCAAAAAAAGGCTTTATAGCCTACAAGGAGGTTTTTCACTGGCAGGTTGACAACTATGAATAACATAATTGAGTTACACAGCTAAATTTGATTTGAAAAGAAAAGCAATTACTGTGTTTTTTTCCACTGATGAATTAAAACAGTCATATGACAAATTCCTTAGAGGCAAAGACAAACTACACTCCCAATTACAAAGCTAGGGGAACACAAAATACTGGGATATCAAACTTAGAACAAAGCTGTTGCTGAAGCCCATATGAAGGTTATCCCCATGCTAGGATTTCCAGCTCACTGATTATGTTCCCCCTGACCAGATAGAAGAGGTCATGATTTGTAAGCAAAGTTAGACAAACATCTCCTTGCCCACCCCCTGCTGTTTTACTCTGTCCTGCAGGGCAAATTGTTTTAACAACTTTTTTGTTAGAAGGCTTGTTAACAAGGCTATAGGGGATACAAGATGCATATCACATGCATCCATTCACAATGAAGGCTCAACGACTTAAGATTAGCATGGTCAGCCCATTCACCTGCTTATTTAATCTCTGGTGCAAGATAACTACATTAGAAGAGGAAGGGCACAATATAACAACAATAAACCACCAAAAAGTAACTATTAATAATTCAAAGCCTATTTCCAATACGTATTAAGCACATGATCAGGAAGTCCCATTCCCTAGCTACAGCACAAATAACATATCTACAGCGAGCTCTACAGCTCTCTGTGTGGGAAATCCGGATCCAGAACTGATAAGGAGAATCTGCATCAGCACCAACACACAGCTGCGGGTCCTTTTGAGTAATGAACTACCCAGAGCAGTCGGGAAGGAATAGAGCCAGTCTACTTGTTCATTCAAAAGACCTCTAGATGGACCCTAGAAGAACTGTTTTCCTTTCTGTTAGCCAGTATACAAGGACCAACAGAGGAGTTAACTGCTTTCCTCCTCTAGCATCCTAGCGCAAAGATCATTTTTCCTGCGGAAAGTCAGACGATCCTTCTCACGGTATTTTCTTTTGACGAGCCATACTGCAAAGGCAGGCTACCTGCATTTAGCAAAAGGAGGAAGCCCCGTGACAAAGCATCGCCCCATGCCAACACATCTGATTTATCTTTGGCTCTGCACATCGCTGATGGAAACTCAAGCACACACTGCAGTGAGGCAAGACCCAAACCTCCAGCCGAGAAAGAGGTATTCTCACGGATGCTGCCCCCACTCCTTAAGAGGGTGTACAGATTTAGAAAGAAGGAAATCTTGCCTTTTACAGTCTCCCATTGATTTTAAAAATTCTATTTTAAACAGCAGCCAGACTTTACTCCAATGTACACATATACTCAGGTTTCACCCCATCACCTGTTGGCTGTCGAACAACACCCTTCTTTGTTAGGGCTCACAGCCCCCATTTGAGACAAGTTTCCAGAGAAAACACTTGAAGAAAGTGTTCAATAAGTCACAAGACAGGAATTGTAAAAAAATAGGAAACTGAAAAAATTACGCGCCCAGCCCCGTGCACCCTGACAGCCCTGCGCCCTCATCTCGGAGGAGCCGGGACGGTGCCTTCCTCAGCAGGCAGAGATCCCTGAAGGACAGGTGGGAGGTTTTCCATCCTGACCAAGTTTCAGAGACGTTAAGGTGGGTCAGAGGCACCCCCAGTCCCCCGGGTCCCCACGCTCTGGAGCCGGATGCGCAAAGGCACCGGCAGCTACCGGCACCCCCCCGCCTATCGCTGCCCCTCCGGCGGAGCAGCCGCGAGGGAGAGCGGACACAAGTCATCGCAAATTACCTCTGTGGGCACCGAAACAGCGGCGGGGCTGCTGGCGGAGGCG
>WEZZ01002087.1:62814-91963 GCA_013400585.1 Chloropsis cyanopogon
TTTTTTTCCTCTAAGCATGATTAGTTTTTCTCTGCTGGTTTAGCTCCCAGAACTGGTTTATTGCAGGATGAATTGAGCCCAGCTGTCAGGGTTAGGAATAGAACAGGAGGAATACCAAGAGGGATGGTCCCAGTCCTGGTCAGCAGCTAGCTATCATAACTACAGTGACACATCCACACCACATCAAAAGGCAGTCAGGAAGATGGCTTCAAGAGCACTTTCCCAGGCGCATGCCAAATACACTTGTGATTATGGATACTCAGGTATAAACTGAGGAGAAAGACTAGGCAAGAAGTGATAGTTCAATAGAAACCTCAGACCTAGCAGAGTCACCATCCACAGGCATTTGAAAGGATAAGGAATTGGCTGGACAGTGGCACATAGAGCTGCAATGGCTTGATATACACCCCATTCCTGGGAGTGTTCAAGTCCAGGCTGGATGGGGCTTTCAGCAGCCTGGTCTATCAGAAGGTGCTCCTTCCCATGTTAGGAGGGTTGGAACTAGATGATTAAGGTTCCTTCCAACCCAAATCATTCTATGATTCTATGATGATACTGTGAAATAGTACTCCCTTCTCCACAGAGCCAGATGCTTAGGATTGGGTGGCTGGAAATATAAACCTGCTCCTTTCCTTCTCTTCATCTCCACTGCATGGGAATTTAAAGGCCAAGTGGGCAGGCAGTGTCTGTTTGAGATGCAAGTTATGTCCATTTATTCAGTAGGATAATAATGAAGATCGTAGTTAAACAAATATTCAAATAGAAATCCAGTTAATTATGTTTCTTAGCTAGCAGTCATTATCCTTTCCACACCAACCGGCAAGATAATTAATTGTAACTACAACAGGGAAAATCAGTTTAAATCCCCTAAATATCAAGCTTCATCTCAACAACATGACACTGCTATAGAAAATTCTGGAGCCCCCAACACATACATATTTCCTTAACTGCGCCTGCAGAAATGTTTGTAGTATTTTTGATTATTTATAGTACTGAAAATACTTATGTCTGAAGCAAACAGTACAAATGAAATTGTTTTGAGGCACTCACTCACACACTTGACATGAGTGACCTTTGTGCAACATCCATTGATCCCTAAGCCCTCATGGTACTGTCAGCTGCTGAAACAGCAACTGCTTGACAACACCTGACACCTGATACTCAGTTGGCAGCCACGGAGCTTTAAGCTACACCCACCTGGGCTTGCCAGCACGTCCTGGCTTTTCTTTGCAGCTTATCCAGGAGGATTAATTCCTTTGGGTGCATAGCCTTGAAATAACACCTAGCTTTGAAAGAATACCAGAATTCAATGGAAGTGAATAAGTGCAATCTACGTCCATAGGCACTGCATGCTTCTAGAATTGACAACTTTCGCCCCCATTTTTTTAAATATTAGAATATATTTATATTCAGCCACTATAAAGTGAACCATTTTACCACTGCTACCAGTTCCAATAACAGAGGCTGAGCTAATCGACTCGAGTCAGGCCACTTGCACAAAGATAGTTCAAGATTAATTTCTGAAATTCTGCAGTTTCTGAAAAAAGTTCAACCACTTTCAGCAGGAGACAGGAGAAAAGCATCCAATTCTTCCACTAGATAATATTTTATTATTTGTTAAATAGGTTTCGAAAGGATATACTTGAGATAGCAATATGAACCCAATTTTCAACAAACCAGGTTTTTGATAAGTAAAACCTGTGATTATGAAAGCTGCTTGGTATGACTGCAGATATGTATGACATGTGATTTGTCAAGACATGGCATTTTTACAGGTCTGAAAAATGGCACTAATCACATACAGAGTCTATTTAAAAATTCCTGGTAATATTAATGTATGTTTAGTATTATTTTAAGTTTTCAACAATTTAGTCCCTTTATACTTGCATATTTTCCCAAGTTGCTTTCTTGTCTACAAAAATTATTGCTATGACAAGTTAACTCTCAGGCAATCAGTAAGCAGAGGAAAGATGAGAATCAATGTTTCACAATGGCCATATACTCATGACTCTCCAGCTCAATGTAATCTTCGGATTTTTGTGTTACACACACATCCCTCCCTCCTCAGTCAGCAGCTACTTTCTCTTCAGTGGTACTCCTTCATAATGCTTCTCTGATATGCAGAACTAATGAGTCAGTGATAATAACATTGTTTTTGTAAATGAAATTGACAGCTGGCCTGGACTTCACTTCCACCTGATAACAAGAACCCGAGTCTTCTGAAGGTACTCTGAACCTCCCACTAATTTTAAAGCAAGAACCACTTCTTCCAACAAAGAGCAGGGTGGGGATTTGGGCAAGAATCACTTTTTAGGTTTGGATAATTTGCTTTCATCAGCAGATATCCCATACTCACCTTCAGACTGCTGTGTAAGCTCCATACACAGAAAGAGGAACTTAATAGATGTGCCTAATGGACACATCAAAGAAAAGAAAAAAAAAAGATAAAAGGTTTGAAAAGACCATCTAGTTAACTACAGTTTCATTGAGAAATGGATGAATCAAGAATGGAGAATACTGACAACCAACACGGTGCCATTATGCAGTTGGATTAAGAATGTCTTTCCTCAATCAGTTCTTGGTGTACTGGTCAGATAAAAAACCTAAAATTTTTCAAGACAGTTACCGTGCAAAGATCCAGAGAGGAGGCTGCTTAGCAGGAATTAAACCCACTCTCATGGAATTGTAAGTAGCTAGTTTGCACAACATGAGGCTACAGAAAATAAGGAATCCCCACATAAACGCAGACTGGCTCTGTGCTGGGACCATAGAGCCTCAGCTTCCTCCTGTAAATTAGATTAAGGCTGGATTTACTTCTTCCCTGCACATCACACAGGTAAGATTACACTTGGAGAAATCTGAACAGTCAAAACCAGCGTGTAGAGCAGGGTGAGAAGCATGCACTCAACACTTCTTTCCAAACCCAATGAGATGATGACTTATTAAAATTGCAGGTAGATCAACTACTGCTTGATGCCATTAGACTATGTCACAATGTGACTGATTGATCCTTCAAGACATGTATGATCAAGTGTCGTCCACGGTGCCACTGGGACAACACACCTGTGAGGGGAATATCAGACTTCCTGAATGAGGAAAATGAACAATGCTGGGGAAATGGAAGAGGGCAGCTAGTACTCTACAGCTTAGATGCTAAAATGAGACTTTTGTACCTAATTAAGACCTTATTGCTCAGCTGCCATAATTGCAATTGACACCTTTTGATTTCTCTAATCTACAGAAGACAGTGGAGCTAATGGAAAAAGGTCAAAAACCTGAAGCAATATGTTGATCCTGCCAGCAGTGGATACAATAGAGATCTGTTACCACACTAAAAATGACTGAGGTAAGTTTATGAGATGCAATTATCTGTAGCTTTTTCCCATTAAGTCTTGTAACTCTCTCAATGAGAATTTAAGAGCATACATATTTCAAGTCCTGTGTGAAGTTAATAACTTCACAAGAGAGGAACAGCGGAACAAGTCATTCGGCATTTTGTATTATCAACAAATAAACGCTGGAGAGCAAGTTTTTGGATCCAGCTATTACCTCTAATTACACGTATCTCTATGAATAAATGAAAGCTAGTTTGCATTTTTTCCCTGATCATTAGCCTCATTTACACAAGTGTTATGAGGCCAGTTTTTTATCCATTAGCACGAATTAAGTGATATCCTGCTGAGTGCAGGACTGTTCAGACATGCTGACTGTGGAGCAGCTGCTCTCCTCCTTTGGTATTGAATGTTGATTAGCATCACAGCACATGACACACTGCAGGGCATATTGTGTGTCACACTACAGCATACAACACTTAATGAGAACCCAAAGCAAACCCCACGGTTTAGAAAGCCAGTCTCTGCTCTGAACACCAAGGCAATAATTAAGCACATGGTTTGTCCTGGGAAATACTGAATCCCTTGAACAGTGGGCATTCATTTTGGGACAATGCTGACTACCTGAGGCAGAGCTGTACATTTTCTTAGTTATCCTAAGCAGCAGCAACTATACCCACTGCCAAATAGTAGTATCTTGCCACATTTTGCAGGAAGATACTTTGTATTACCCTTGCAATTCTGATCGATGACAGAGAATGAAGTTTCTTTATCATTAGACCCATACAGAACATTTAAAGAAAGACGTAACAGCTAAGAAAACAGAGTGCCCTATATAAATCCAACTCCTCAAATACAGATCAAGGTAAGTATTGACTTCCTTTGACTACTAACACATCGCCAGCATTCTTTATCAGCTTTCCTCATCTGGAAGATGGGCTGATACCACCCTTTCCTTGCACAGATTCATTACTTATTTGAATGCTGCTTTGACAATACCGCAAAACAGTGTACCACTGTATCATCAACATTTTGCTACTTTGAGCCAATTAAATGAAGGCAAAGAAAAGCTTTTCACAACAATGGAGAAATTAATGTCACACTGTTCAAACTCTGGTTATGTTACAAGAAAACAGGTTTCACCATAAGGGGTAACAGTTCAAGAATGTTGAAAGCACTGCTGCCTCAATTCACCTGCAAAGGAACGTACATGAAATACTGCCAACAATTAGCTTGGTTTGTTCTGAATGACTGGAACTTTGCCCTTTGATTAGTAAAGGTTTCATCATGCACATCTTTTATCTAGAAGAGGAATGCAGACACAGAATCCACTTTTTCAGCTAAATAATATGTTTTGATCTGCATGGAGCTCTCTTGCCTATGGACCCTGAGGAGAAACCCTCTGGTGGGAGTATGCCAAGTTCCGTCCCTGGAGTTTATCAAATTGCCATCATAGGTGTACATCTGCTTAAAAAAGCAGGGCTAAAACCCTTGTGTGAGAGGTGTTAGAAGAAATCAGACATCATTAATCAGAATTATGGAGAAACATAAAATAATCCACTGTGCTGTTCACAATACAGTCAAGTTGTAGGGGAACATCACAGCATAAATAAGAAGGGGTTAAAAAAATTTACATCTACAGCTCAGTCCATGGAAACAGCTAAGAAGGGATAGATCACTTCTCTATTTCAAAAGATAAAGAAGTGAAAAAGAAATCACAGGATGACCCCAAATCGCATGCTCTTTTCTTTTTTCTTGCCACAACTCAAGGGCACAAAGACATTTTTCAGATTTGGCAGAGAGAAGGCACTTCAGAGGCTCGGCTTTATCTTAAAAGGGATGTTATCTTATAAACTGAGAATAGACTTAGGTTACGCCAGAGATCTTTATAAACTATTTCCTATTTTTGATGGCACCTGACTCCCTCCCAAGAAACTCAATGAGACTCACTGCTAGAATGTTTCAGTAAATAGTTAGATGATGCTACCTCTGCAACACTACTGCAAGGCAGCAGTGCCAAACTTTTTTTCTGGGCAGACCACTGATCACAGTTCAGTCTCAGGAAGGGTACCCATCATAGCATTTCTTCAACCTAGCTCCTCTTTTTACACCTTGAATTAAATAAATCGAGTTCTCATGTACCACATATGCAGAATAAACTAATTGCACCTGTATCTTCTAGGTGCAGAGTGATGTTCTGGGGACTCCTGGCCCACGGTCTCCCTGGAGACAGGCAACCACCAAAAAGGAAGCCCCCAGGGGCAGACTGGGTGAGCAGGTCCTGCTGTGCACTTCTGCTGAGAACAGTGCTGAGAGCCTCCAGCGCCCAGCCCAGGAGGCACTGGAGAAAACCCAGCACAGAGCATGGGCTGGGAGGACCAGTGAGACACAAGCCACGAGCTTCTGGTGCAGCTGCAGCCTGCACAGTGTCAAACACCCTCTGGACCCCCATTACCAGCACTTAGAGTACTTTGGCCCTCCTTTAAAGGCAAGGACAGCCAACCATCTCTGCTCCAGTAAATTCAACAGGAGCAGGGCCTAAGCGTGAGCCCCAGCCTGCAGTCACTCACACCCTTTCACTGGTGCTATGCTTCACAGGGTAGTTCTGAGTCACCAGCACTACTGGGCACAGTAAGTGGGATACAGGAAAGGCTATGGACTGCTCCTACCACGTGGGCCAGGAAAGGGTTGGGCTTGGGCTTCTCCATCCTCCCTTCACAGTCCCCCAGTGCCACCTCAGTTGTTGAGCCCATGCTTTCATGTCCCAACACACGCAACACCCACTCTCAGCTCCCTGACGAGTATTTCAGACATGCTGAATGTGGAAAAAGACAATCCACGAAACAGCAATGTCTGTGGAAAGGGCACGTGTGCTGCAGTGCACAGTGCAGGGAAACTGTGGGCAAGGGCAATGGATTTGGACGGTCTAGGTTCTGGTCTCAGGGTCAGAGGACCAGTTACTGCTACATGAAACACTGCCCAGATAGGTAATAGTGTTGGCTTTTGAGAAGTCTTCCGCTGACTCTAATAAACATGGTAAAATGTGGAATAGCAGAGTAACTGCTGCCTTCCCACAATTTTTAGGCTTACATAAGTTTCCTTAGAATAACAGAATCATTTAGATTGGAAAATACCTTTAAAATCATCAAGTCCAACTGTTAACTTAAGACTGCCAAATCCACCACTAAACCATGTCCCCCAAGTGCTGCATCTACACGTCTTTTAAACACGTCCTTAAAAAAATAAATTTTGGAACTGTGATTTACTCCAGCCTGAGTGCTGGAAGTAGTTACAAACTTCAATGTAAAACATCTATGTTGTAAAATACTTTCAGAAACTCTTCCATCATTTGGAAACTTTTTGATAGAATCCAATTTTTAATAAAAATAACTTTTAGCTATATACATTTGAGAAGCAAATGCAGAGAGACCATTGTTAGTAGACTGAAAACAAAATTAGAGAAACTTGAAACTCTTTTTTTGAGTTTGGATGATTTTTTAATGCATATTACACTTACAAAAGAGCCGTAGAGTAAATGCAAAAAGGCAGAGGGACTTTCAATGTCATTCACACAGATATTAATTTCAGAAGATACTGCTGTTTTCAATCTAGTTTAACACTGTTAATTTTTCCTCATTATCAGCAAAACAAAAAAAAGTACATGCTGAAGATAAGGAAACAGCTTTGTTTATCTTCAAAATCATGTGCTTACCAGAACTAAAGTATGTATTTGCCATATGTCAGCCCCTACCCCCTTCTTTAAATTACAAATTCATTAATATAGCACAGCAGTGCTACATCATTAGCAAAGAATAAAGTACATTTTAAAGAGCAATTAAGGGCATAAAACTACTTGGAGAGAAAGGTTTTCCACTGCAGCAGTGTCTTAGGGAGACCAAAGGGGAAACCTGACACGAAGGAATGTCAGCCTGAACTTGATTAATTTGTACTCAGAGCAACACGTCCCGTCCCCCACTGCAATGGCAGCAGCTTCCCACATTGCTTTGCTGTATTCTCCCTTAGAGCTTTCTTCTGATCTGTAGGTCATCCACGAGATGGATTTGTTGAAATTGACATCTTTAATAGAGTCATATCTTCTCTGCTATTGTCTCAAACTTCACAACTCAAACCATCTGTATTGGATGGGTAGGCTCCCAGAAATGGCTGCTTTGCTAAACAGATTGTGCAGGCTGAATATGCAACGTCCCAGCTCAGAGCATGCAAAGCCGACTCCAACACTCCCACAGACCACAGCAGCCCTTCCACAAGACTCACGCTGCTTTTCTGGGATGGTCAAACGGGAAATATCAACAGTTCAGGACAGAACAGTCACAACATGACTCAAAAGTCAGGTAAAGTCTGAATTTTAGTTTCATTCTCATTGCTTTTTTTGTTACTGGGAATTGAGACAAGTCTAATGGTTCAGTTTTATGGCTTAGAAAGAAAAGACTTGAAAAGCTCAATCCCTGTTTTAAATGAAAGCAGATTCTCAGCCACACAAAAAAAAGCCCAGTGTTTAACAGTGCTTTGCTTTCAAGCATTATTATGTTGTTGAAACAAATGTTTCTATGAGGTTTAATGTAGAGGAATTTATTTAATTTAGTTTATTTCTATTGCGAAATTAAAACTGAAGTTTGTTAAATAAACTTCCTGGCTTAAAAAAAAAAAAAAAGAAAAAACAGTGGAAAAACTTTACATCTGTCCTATGAAGATCCGAAGACTATCCTCAAAATTCCTTTCCCTTGGGAGTTAGGATGCTTAGCAAGTTTGGCTCTTAAATCAACATATGTTTGTTATTTAAGTTATACTGTCATTGTTTCTCTTCTGTTCTGTGAGACCATGGTATGGCTATCCCTTCCAAGCCTGGAAGCAGCATCTTTAGCTTGTGAATATTACATTACCCCCTCTCCTACTAGACTAGAGAGAAAACACTTTTGCTGCATAGAAAGCCTGACAACCCTAAACAAGCTACAGTAAAAAGCAAGACCTGATAAAAATTCCATTACTTGCTTATCTGCAGAGATTCTTCCCAGTTCAAAGGGTCAATTTCCCAGCAGGGCACCAGTGCTTATCAGCTAGTTCTGCTGAGCTTTTCAATTGCAAAGAGAAGTGTTGCCTCCAACTGGCATGACAATGGCACTATTAAAGAGGCACTTCAAAGATACAGATGTTGTAAATGCTTTGATTTTGCCAAGTTCTCTATGCCAGCACTGTCCAACAGACTTTTTCACGTAGAGGTCAGAGTCCTTACTAAGCAAATGAAAAACAGGTAATAAAATAAGTCACGTAAAAGGCAGCAAATCCATCACACGCCTCAACACCCAAAGCAGGTCTCCTTTTCCCAGGTACAGAGAAGCCCACACCTGGCCAAGAGAGAAACAGGGCTACCACAAGATAAGGTTCAACGAATCTGCTGCAGCAGGTCCAGTATGACCTGCACACCCACAAACCTGCAACTTCCCTTCCCACAGGAGTAAACACGCAGGCATCAGTATTACTGAGGAGGACTTAGAGGAGTGGACACTTGCAAGAGCAGATCTGTTGATTATCTGATGTCTGACACACCAGCCTGGATTCATTTTAAGCAGGCTGCATAGGCAGGACAGCCGGTCCTCCCTTGGATAATTAAAGAGAATTGGTTTGTTTTTTAGCTTGCTATAAGGTGAGGAGATGGCACAGTCAGCATGGTCACTCTCTAATTATCACAGGATCATGTGATATAGGTCATGCTTGTTCAGGTGCATATGTGGTCATCCTACATCGACCAGTTTGCCTCAGCATTGGATACACATACCTTTATCTAGATCTTGGATGACTTGCTTCAGACCTTTCCCAGTATTTGATCTTCCTTCAGTGTGACCTTCCTTCACACATAAACCATATGTTTTAAGTAAAGGTCTGCTGCCCTGAGCACAAGAAGTACGCACATCATTCATCTTTTAAAAATTCCTTTTCACTTAACTCTCTCCCTACTTGTTTTGGAGCAACAGCTCAGAGTCCCAGACTTGTTTTTTAGGCCAACCATCTGCCTGGATAGAGCAGCATCCTTCGCAAAGAGTGCTGCAGTCTCTTTCAAATGTCTGCACTGCAGTTCCTTCAACTTGTTAGATTGCAACCCTTCTGACACAGGTAAGAAGATGTGCCAGAAAGGATTGTAACAGCAAGAAACTTCATTTTCACATGAATGAGGACATGACAGGAAGCTTTCAACCCAAAACGCTTCCTGTCTGATCAATAGCTGCAATTTACACATAGGAGTAAACACAGTGATCCACAGCAAACCAAGGTCATCTCCTCTAAAATATGCCTGTGGATAGCACAAACAAACCCTGACTAAATTAAGTTTTAATTCTAAAAAGCAGTTTAAACTCAGATATGGACTAGATTCAATCTTCACTGAAGGAATTAGCGTTTTTCCAGTTACTGTACTTCCCTTCTAATGGGAAAAAGCCCTTTCACTTGGATGTCCCATATCACCTTCTGCAAGCATGATTACAAAGAACACATGCAAATGAAAGCTATTATATTATCACATCCCACTAAGATACACTATACCAGCAGAGACCCACATACTTTTCACCTGCAGCAAAACTGCAAGAGCTGTTTATACCAACATATGACACCTCTCAGGGCACAACCACAACACAGGGCAACACTGCAGTTTTAGTAAAACTGACCAAGGCAAAATAAAACCTAACCTTCACAGCTGACAGGCTGAGGTGTGCTAACACATAAGTTATAAACAGTTTTGTCTCAGGCTTTATTCCATCTCATGTACACTGTGTGCCCTCTTCTTCCACACCCGCAGCAGCAAAGTAGTACAGCATGTGGTTGTGACTTGCACACTTTAGTCTCTCTCTTCCTTTCTTTTGTCCTCTGCCTCCCACCTCCCTTCTAATGTATTACCTTTCAATTAGTCACAGAAGCACAGCAAATCACACAGTTCTCTGATCTCTTACGTGGTCTTTTATATATAAACATTTAGTACTTGCCTTCTCTCTAGGAGAAGCAATCTTCTTATCAACAAGAACCTGCTTTTCAGAGAAGACAAAATTGGAGGAATTTAGTAGGAGATGTTTTAAGCATTTATGCTAGCAACCTCTATGCTTGTTTCTATCAAATTCAGAAAAGATTCTCTCAAAAGTTAAAACAAGCAGTTGTGCCTGAATCTTCCAGGTGTGTACTGGTATGCTTACGCAACCAGCATGTACACCAGCAGTCCCTTCCCTGGAGCTGCTCAATTTCTTCAGACCTCAAAACTTGAGCATCTGTACAGGTAAGTCTTTGTGCCTCTGTAAAAACATTGCTTTAGGTGTACACGCTGAAATAAAAAGCATTTCAACATCAAGTCATGTACAGCACAATGCTCTAAGTCTGTGACCAGGCAACAATGTCATTACTCCAGTGGTTGCCAGGGACCATCCAGCCATTTTATTCTGTTAGTAATTAGATGCAGAATATTAATTTCTCCCTTTAGAAGAACTCTGAAGCCAGTATTACTGAAAAATGATCTGTGATCCTCAGGCATCTAACAACACTTAGTAGATTTTACAGGAAGAAAAAAGCTAGAGTTAAGAGCAATGAGGCATGAATTTCTACTACCTATATGGCACACATTTATTTAAAACAAGTAATTTACAGCGTATTTAATCATCATGCCATTCTGCACTGATTTTTGCAAATTTTACAGTAGAAAACCATGGGACAGCAGGCTAAAATGCCTGTGTAAGTTTTCACTCAAGGAGAACAGCCAATTTAATGCCACTCTTCAAATGCATACATAAGCAGGGACCTGACTGACAAAACAGCTCTATCATGAAAAGCTTAGTTAAAATTTCATCAGTTAATATCTAGATGGCTTCCCCTGACAACCCTGCTTTAGCTGCTGTGCAACCTGTTATTTTGTAACATGATTTGAGGAAAAATAAACACTGAAATAAGGTTTTGCAACATTGAGCTTATCCTGAAACATCTCTTCATTAGACCAAGATACAGGAATAAGCACTTATTAAAAATACCACATGCCTAACTCTGTAGTGTAACACACAAGCAGCCCAGGACAGCCCTGGAAGCCAAAGAAAGCAAGATTCATTATGTAAAGTTTTATCAGAAACTGATGGACTAGGTTTTCTGAAATAGTTACTAGTGATCTAGAAGATCTGATCTCTTCATTAATGGTTTTATGTCTTAAGTCACTCCTTCATCAGCTTTTTGAGTTTGCTCAAATGCTGTTTATTACATTCTAAGCACACCTCCCTAAGAAAAGTCCTGCTGGAAAGTTAATTTCATGGGGTTGGTAAGAAAAAAGGTTTAAAATCCTCCTTTGTATTTTAAGGATCATAGTTCCCCACTTGTTTCCAGTGAGAGTGCTTCAAAGTGGAAGAACAGACTGTAGTGTCCATCCAGAAGTCTGGAGGGTTCAAAACTTAGATATGACTCCAAATGGAGTCAGTGAAGAGAATTCAGCATTGGGCAATATGCCCTTTGCCATATGGCTGCTGGGCTCCCTGCCAGTCACAGCTCAAGAGCCAGTGCTTGAAATGGGAAGATAAAGAATTACAACCGTCTCGGGCCGGACCCCTGAGCTCACACATCTGCAAAGACGTGCGTGCCGACACCACGAAACAGATCAGAAACAGACTCGTGAGCTGGTGGAGACACAGGCTCATAAAGCCACATGATGCAGTGCAGCTGGATATCCAGCTTGGCCCAGCAATGATAGAGCTGCATTTACACAGCTCTTGTGCCGCTAAAATTGGAAGTCTCTTGCATTCCCCCACAGCTTCTGCTTCCAAGGAAGTAGAGCCAATCTGGGAATGCTGAGAACTCACATCTGGGGCCTAGAAATGCTCCAAGTGAAAGCTGACAGGATGAATCACCACCTTCCTGCCAGCTGAAGGATGGGAAGAGGTTTAACAACCAATCTCCTTCCGCATCCTCATCCCCCATCCTAACAAGGAGCTCTGATACCCAGGAGCAGAAGGGGTGATTCAGGTGAACAGGAGAGCTAACACCAACAGTCTGGATCTGGAAACAGATGCTCATCAAGGGAAAAAACATTCAGAAGAAAAATGTTCTAAGTGCAAAGCTGTTTAAGGGTAAGTTTCAGACAGGACTTCAATATCTGACAGAAGGTAGAAAGAGGATCGTTACTTTCAATTAAATCTCTGCGTATCAGTGAAACTGTGACAGCTTAGGTACAAACAGCACTCATCTACCAAATCGCCCAAAAATTACACTGAAGCTTTATTTTAACAATGTCCAACGGGATAAATAAGCAGCATAGTCAGCACTGGCAATGCTGGGAAAAGGCCAACACCAATGCAGCAGATTGAGCCGGGACTCAGAAACTGGGAGGAAAGCTGCTTAGGAGGCCCATAGCCTTAGGCCAAAACACTGCTGTGCAGAGCAGGGAAGGGAAGGGAAAGGTAACAGAAGACAACTTCCATTGAGCCACATAAATTACTGGAACTGCTTATAGGGAGGGAAAAGTACTGGGATGAGAGGACTGAACATGAACTGGAGGCTTTTTGAGACTGGATCTTGGTCCACCAGGCTGCAGCAGAGCCAGGAGATCTCAGGGAAAGGGACAGCAGGAGCAGTCACAGTAACAGCACTTCCAGAGGCTGCTCTTGCAGCAAGGACACTGCTGGTGCAGAGCCACCTTTCCTGAAAAGGCAGAGTTTACAGAAGAGAAGGCCAGAAAGCCACAGTAAGGCATGGTTAGAGAGGATGATCTGCTCAGCGCAGAATGCAGTCTGCTTCACACTCAGCCCAGCATCTCCTGCTCATTCCTCTGCCCAGGAATAATGGATGCCCAGCACTACCACTGGATTTTGCATCAGATTTTTTTCTGCTTAAGATTTTCATGGAGCTTCATGGAGCTTCAACTATTTTCTGATGGCAAAAATGTCCATGGTAGTCTGCTTGGCAAAAAGGAGGACCTGCCCCATCATCTGTCTTGCGGTCTGAAGTGACACAAAACAGGCCTTGGGATTTCTCTCCCCAGGGCCATCTCAGTTTTGACAACTTCCCTGCAGTACTGATCCAGACGCTCCCTCTCTCTCTCAACAGTTTGCTTGCTATTCTCAGGACAGGAGAAGGGAGGGAAAGATCTTGATCCAAGACAACAGGGAAGCAGAGCACAGAGACTATGAGCTACAATGAAGACAGGCTGGGCTGCAGGCTCCAGCTCTACCTACAAACAACATACACACTACATGTGTATATATGTATGTATACACACACACAGGCAAGGCTGTAAGCAAGCAAGATGATTCCAGAGCACTTAAGGACGCAACAGTAGACAGGTTGATACAAGCAAGTAATAGCACAATTTAAAGAGCACGCTGACAGCTAAAAGATGCAAAGTAGTTTATTCTGAGAAGTACCTCCATCTATCTTATGGTGGAATAATTCTATTTGTATGCAGTAAAATTTGTTTCCAGAGTAATTAATGCAAACTGACTTCAGAACTTTCTTAATTATTTGTGTGGTACAAGAAGCATTTGCCCTGAAATACATTAACTTGAAATCCCCAACAAGCTTAACAAGCCTGAAATTGCTGGGGATTTTTTCCTTCATTTAATTCTATGGCTAGAGCCTGAATAGCTATGCTATATTTTGTGTAAAGCCATGGCTGCTTTTCCTAAAGTGCTAGCCTAAAAGCCAGGTGACACATCTCTTCCATCCACCTGATTTGCTGCACTCCAGGGAGTCCATTTGAGCCAGACGTGAACTGCTGAAGGAGAAAGAAATCCACTGGGAACAAGAGCCATTCGCAGAACGTATATTTCATAAAGCTTCACCAACAGAGAAGAAATAGGTTAACCTCTCTCACTGCCAGCCCCTGAAGAGGCTCACACTTGTTCTGGGAAGTGGCATGAAAATCTGGTGTGTTTCCACCACAACACTTCCAGTCACTGGAAAGCCTGAATGCAAGCACATATGTGTGACCACATTTCACTTCACTAGGGCAAACAAATCATGGATATTCTTCTCCCCAGCAAGAGGGACATTTCTGGAGCTCATCTTTGGAGCCTTGTCTGTGCTGCATTTCCAGTGCACAGCATTAAGCACATATGAACTAAATTGTCAAGAAAGACTACCTCCCCCTACCTCTCAACAAAACCCCTCAAGAAATTCGGCATCTCAAACCACATCCTTATTAAAAAAAATTAATAAGTACTTAGTCAGAAGGGTGTGTGCAAGCCACTAAACCAAAATTCCTAAACTCTAATCCTTTCCAACAATAAAACTTTCTGCTTCTGCCAAACCACTTGGTCCATCTGTTTCACTTTCTTTCCTGTAGAAAGGAGAATGTGCTCCACAAAAGCAGTCTGTGGACTTGATCTTTACAGTATCCTTTTCCAAGTAAGGTTTTCTTACTTGCAAATCAGTTTCACATTAAAGCTTCAGGTCTTGACTAAAACAAAACTCAGGTGGATTGTACAAGCATTAGTTCTTGAATCATTGCCATACACATAAGATTATCTGCTTTTTTGTTGAAAAAACAGCTGGAAAAATACAGGGTTTGGCTTGCATTTTCTTGACAGTTGAGGGACAGAGAAGAGAGTATCTTCTCACATAAAATGCCTTCTTGAAAAGAATAAAATCTGAAGAACCAAATAAGAATTCAGCCAATCTGCTTCCAAGTTTCAACATTTAATTCAAAACATCAACATTTCTGAGAATCCAGGACTTAGAGAAAGTCTAAGTAGGTATTTTCTCTAATGTCTTCTCATCACAAAGGAAACTCTGATTAATTAAATGGAGAATTTCTTTTTAGTCATTAAAGAACAAATTTAACACCTTCTAACACTTCAGGGATGTAAATTTTGCAAAAATTCCATTTGTTGTCCTGTACCTTGCAAACCTTCAAAAAAACATGCTGTGGAGAACCTGACCACCAGTCCATCAAGATGTAGGGAACTAATCCAACACATGTGCAAGAAACATTGTGCAACAATCATTTGAAGAATATATACCACTTAACTGAAACAATTTCTAGGCTTCCTACTTCGAGGTACAAAGCGAAGGTGGCTTGAGAGCACCTTCAAAAATGTCTTCTGCAGGCTACCTTTAGAGGAATTGCTCCTGTGGGTGGATATATGTAAATAACTGTTCCTACTCCTTAGGGTTTCATATGGAAACATTTACTAAGTTACACCAGCATAAATGGCTGTAAAATCTCAGAACAAACCTTCTCCTTCAACATTAGATACTTCACCTCAGATTTTATTAGTAATTAAAATGTTCCACAGGAAATAATAACTATAGCCTTAATTAGGTAATTAAACCTGTTCTTGAAGACTTATGTAATGCAAAAGAACAATCATGCAGATGGAAAAGTTTAAACCTACTAATTACATGCATGCACAAGTTACAAGCAAAAGCTTCTTTCTTAAATCACTTACTTTAACTTTTGCAAAACTACGTGTTCAACCACCAGCTGTTGTGCATCAGAAGTGAAGAGCCTATTAATGCAAACCTCCTATTTCACAGTGCTGCACTAAAAGCCCCAAATTAATTCTCTCAGATTTAGAAGACTCAGAGGAAGCAAATCAAAGAATCACAAAAAGCTCAAGTCTGCTTTCTAGATCCTCTTGATTTTAGAGGTGCCAAGAGTTTGGAATAACTTCTCTTACCACAACTGCAGTAAATATTCCTTCCCCACCTGCCTATTCCACCCTTCTCCAAGACGAGTGGTAATAAAGACATCTCACCTGCTCATAAGGCAGCTGTCAAGCCATCCTACTTTAGAGTTATAAAAAGTACAAGGATTAAAGAGGGTGGGGGAAAAATCAAGTACAATTACTTTTCTTAGTAGGTAAGTATTTGTACAGCTGTAAATCAGCTCTGAAAAATTAAGACAAAGATGTCCCTTGTACTGAGGAGCCTCACAGGTACTCAAGGGTTTAAAAGATCAGTGTTTTTCACTCTCTTTTGCAACTTGTCCCGCAAAATATGTACAGCCCGAGTTGGGGTCTGCATCTCAAAATTAACTTTTCTATGAACAGCCTCTGGCTTCATAAACATCTGAAAAAGGGTATTTGCAGTTATACTCATATGTATAGAAATGCATTTAGATCTGTTTACACCAGCACCTCAAGTAAACAGCCAGCAGTATTTCACAGCAAATCGGCCAGTTCTCCAAACTTTTTAAAATAGTCTACTCTTGCTTTGCAGAACTTGGACCCCAGAAAGTAAAAAACCACTGATATTCCCACACAGCTCCCTCTACTGATTAGCTCTTCATATGTTGTCACACTGCAAAACATTTATACAAGACCATTCAGCCATACAGATTTTGAAACTGGTCAGAAATACTTGAGTATTATTGTATAAACATTTAAATATCAGATAAAGAAACCCCAACAACAACACATCCAAAGAAGTCAGCCTTGTGTGCCCAAAAGCAACCCAGTTCCACAAAACCACTGGAGAAAAAGAAAAGCAAATATATAAACAAAAGCAACCATAGTGAAAACTCATGGAGAAGTCCAGCTGTCTAGAAGTTGGGACAATAATAATGTTGAACTTTGTAATATTTACTAGGTGGAAAATTGCAGTTTTCTTCTTTTTCAGTAATGTTTGCTTATGTAAAGTCTTAGCAATATTTGTTACCAGTAGAGAGTACAATTAGACTAAAATTGTCTCTACCTTTAGAGACCCATGTTTGGTGAATACTCTACAGATTTATCAATGTGTGTCTAAATTCAGCAAGTCATCTGCAATGCAACAGAGAAGACACCAAAGAACAATAAAGAGCTTTATGCTACCCAAGTAAATGGTTTTAATTTGACTTTAGGAAAAAAACAACTGTTAATAACTTACTGCCCATGAGAAAAACACTCCTGTTTTCTTTGACCTAAGAAACTACATCAGTAAACAAGACAGTAGTTATTTCAGTAGTTATTTCACATGACCTAATCATCAAGGATTCACATGTGCACATTTAGATGATACCAAAGTATTAATTATGATCCTCACCACCTGCATTAATAGGTCAAAAATACAACTCATGTTCAGACTGCGTCTGCTCTTTTAGCTGAGTTCTTTAACTATAAAATCTACGTACACATAATGCTTCCTTCATATGGTATTTCCCTCAGTGCAGCACACAAGACTCTCAACATGTGCTTTCCTCACTTTTTGCATCAGAGGACAACTGCTCTTGATGAGTGTTGCTAAGTATTTGCCTTGGTGTTGCAATTTAGTAAAACAGTCTGTGTCTATTCATACCTCTTGGGTCCCCCAATATTGTACTAGACCACTTAGTACCAAAGACTGTGTCAGTAGCCCTCTCATTTCTTCCTGTGACTGACATGAGCTGAAATATCAGTAGCTTAACAGCATGAGGCCACTTAACAGCATGAGGCATGTGCCACTATATTTTATTTATTTTATTTTATTTTTATGATCAGTGGAAGCAGTTACTAGGTATAACACTTGTAAAGAAATAAGAAAACCATGCTTCACATCTGCTTATGCTTCAGCCCAAAGGCTGTGTTTGCAGCAGCCAGACAATGCTGTGACTGCTTGCCAGGCTTTTTTAGCCAGGTTATTGTAAAGCCTTTATCTTGGCCTTCTACAAACAGATCTCCAATTACAGGCAAGCATGTCAGTATACATCCATTTTTCTTACTGTACGTCTTTTCAGAATTCCTTCCCATTCACGTTTTTCCCTGAAGTTATCCTGCAACTCATTAAACAGATGCATAAAATGCCAATTTTTAAACATACTTCTCCCAAGAAATATCAATTATCTCTAGCTTCAGAAATCTTGATGTGCTTTGGGAATGGCTAGACAGAGCCATCTCCTGGCTAGACAGGAAACAGAACTTCTGTAAATTCACACCTTAACCTGTGTGAACAAGTTATTCATCTGCTGCAAGAGAACACCTGTGTGCAGATTCAAGGGTTGGTTTCAAAGGATAGTCTTCATATCAGCATACCATAGTTCCTCAAATCAGCCAGTTAGTAACCTCAGAGATGATGGAGAGCAACCCATCCTGTTTGCTACTAGGTTTTCAGAGAGTATGGATGTAAAGTTAACAGCAAGCCCAAAACCTCTCCTGCTGACTTGAGAAATACTGACACAGCAGCAAAGCTTTATTCACTTGTCCATAACAGAAGTCCCAAAGAACATCCAGGGTCCAGGAGACAAATCACACACAAACTTGGTCAGAACTCTGAGGTATCCTAACCTGCAACCCTGTCTGATTTCCTTAGGCATAATTAAACTCAGTTACCTTAACTTTTCACCATCAACCGATGCAAACAAGTAACAGTTATGCTTTGGGGATCTTGTTCAGGATTAAGTTAACATGACCCAAACTACAAGGTATTTTAAATACACACAACTCAACAGGAACTGAGATAAAAAGATCAAAAAACCCCCTTACTTGGTGTTGATGAGTTTAACCCTAATTGAGTTTCTAAGTATCTTGTGATGTGGATTTGCTTTTAAAAAAATCATAGAACATCCTGCGTCAGTAGTGACCCACAACAATCGTCAAGTCCCAACTCAAAAGAATAGCATTCTCAGAGAGCATTCAGTTATTTTCTTCAGTAGGCTTCAAAGTTGTAATTATTGCTCCTTAAAACAGAATTCACTATTAGAACTCTTTCCAAAACCACTTCTCTGCACAACATACTACAGCTTTCTACCAACCAAGAAGAAAGATGTGAGCATGGCAAACATGCCTTCTTCTGTACTTAAGCCTATCTCTAGATTCCTTGTTAAATCAACACTTAGGACAGCTAACAGATGTGAGAGGTTACTGATAAATAAGTGGATTTTGTTCAATTTACTGTTCTTGTTAGTTTTTTTCCCTCCTAGAAAGGGTATTTCCATCTCTTCCGAATGGTTGCAAACACTGACCCATCTATAAACATAAACAGTACAAACGCTACACACACTTCAGGGCAGGTAGGGAAAGATGCCATGATCACTAGGCTGAAGCTTAACAGCATCATGAAATACAGTGGGATAAAGAACTTGCCATGGCAGTGAGAGCAATCTGTCATAAGTATCTTCTCTAGGCTCTAAGTGCAAGCAGCTAGCAACTGCAGCCCTTTGAATCAGACTTTATTTTATACTGCACTAGGTACACCTTCACCTCAGAGGAACTAGAGCCTTTTAGATCCTAGTTTTAATTACAGTTGAGCAAATATCCTTCTGTTCCCTTCTTAGAGGCAGATGAAGCTCAGAAGTCTCTTAAAACATACTCTTCATGCACCAGCAGGCTGATCTACTGTTCACATTATCACTTTCAAAAGATTTGTGTTTTGACCCTTGGAGTGTATGACCTAGGTCACCAGAGTGAAGCAGAGCACTCTGGTCCTGCACTCAGGCTGCTGTCCCCTCCTCCGTGGGTGCACGAGCAGCAGTGAGATCATTGGAGGCATTTCACGTAGGCAGTCTGGCAAGTCACAGATGTCACTTCTAAGCAACACAGACATTATTCATAGCCAGTCACTGCTTGCTATCTACAGATAACTGATTGCATTCAGACCAGATTGGAAACAAGGTTGGCTAAAAAAAAAAAAATGGAAAAACCAGCCAGGCAATCTGTTCTCTCAGAGCTCCAGCCATTCCTGGACATAGAGAGTGGGAAAGACTTTGGCAGCCAGGACCCACACTTCAGCACAATAGCTGCTCAAAGTCAAGAATACAGCAAGATAATGCATTATTAGCCAAGTGCTGTAGAAACCTCAGCAACTAGCATTTGAGTTTGCTTTTTACTGCAGCTGGAGGATCTGACAACTTTATTTTCCACTCCTTGCTTGCTCTGTTTTGTCTGACCATTTTTTTAAACATCCAGACTTTCTGCACATAGCATAACAGTAGAAGAGATCACATAGCAGTTCAATGGGCTGTGTGAAGATGCATGGCTTGTTGTGTGTTTTTATAATTGCATTAATTGATCTGATGCCTTTTTTTTTTCTTCTAAGATCTATATTTACAAGATTCCACAGGAAAATTTAACCACAGTAAGAACAGCACAGATTGCTGGCAGAGTTTTAACATCAATTTATCACTTAACTATACGTATCACCTCGAATGAACTTATTTCTGTACATTGTATTCTTGGCTTCTTTGCAAAAGCATGATATGGCCTACTTAGCATACAGCTGCATCCAGGATCGCCTTCCCTAGGACAAAAACATAATGAACCAACAATTTTTAAATCTCTTACCACTGCTCTCCTTATCAGCATGAAGATCACTATGACAAAAGCGTGACACACAAACCCCTTAATTTGAAAAATGTGAACTCAAGGTCTGGAGTTTTTTCCTGGCACTTAAAAACCAAACCAAACCAAACCAGAAATCCCACACCAAAACAACAACCAAATAACCACAAACCAAAATAAGTTACAGTAACCTAGAGAAAGACTCAGAAGACTGGATGGTAAACTAAGAACCAAACACAATTAGTTACATACAAATTTTTGTTTGTTTTTTTTTAATTGGAATTAATTCCATCTCTCAGTCTATCACAAAATAAACAAAAAAGGTACTAGGGACAAATCTTCTCCGATTTTATCTACAGGAAAAATGTTTTTTGAAAGTCTGTCATATAAGAGACCTCAGCTTTTTTAAATGCCCTTATCCTGGGACAAACTATACACATTTTCCCCCCCCCATAGTATGTACTCTTTACCTACCATTTGGATTTAGATTTGTGATTCTATTCCTGGCTTAGACTGAAACCTCCTCAACCCACCCTACACTCCACTGTTGGGGAGGGGCAATAATTTTTGGCAAAGAGGCCAGGGGTGACCAGCCATGCAGATGCAGAAATGACAGGCAAAGGGTTCCAATCCCTAAAATCCTTTGCACCACCAAGAGCAGTGATCATGGGTAGTAACACTCCCAACTATTTTAGCACATACCAACATTTCTCAGGAACTTTTCACTATTAGTGGAGTCATAAAAGTAAGCCATGTAAACAGAGCTGAAGGAGAGAAGTAGGTTCAACTGAAGAACAAGGAAAAGCAAGATGCACAAAAGCTACGTAACTGGGGACTCTTAAAACAGAACTGAAACCTATTTATGTTTGGGATGCTGCATGGACTCTGCCTTCTTCCTCCTTACTGACTACAGGTACTGTGTTAGCACTGGCACTCAGCTGATTGCATGGTGGAACTGTGCAGAAATTTAAACAAGCAGAAAAATAGTGCTGCCAAAAAAATAAAAAAAAAAAAAAGAGAAAAGGGAAATTTCATGTTGATTTGATTTTTTAAACCAGTTCACCATGAGGTTATACAACCAGGAATGCCACTACAAGGAGAGAGGCAGACCACAGCAGCACTTATCTAAATAGTGCTCTAAGCCAGTAGAACCAGGCCCTCTGTGACTACTTTTGCCTTCGCTGTTCTCAAACCATTATTGCTGTATCCATGCTGAGTGATTTCACTTTCACATTCAGTGGGACACCCTGAACTTTTCTCTTCCCTTGCAGTTGCACAGTAGGGTAGGCAAAGAAGAACACAAACCAGATTTCTGTTGGGTAGGAATTAGCTGTTTGTGTTAGCAAAGACAATTGGAGGTTTAGAGTATAATATACAAACATCTATGGCTGTATTCAGAAGCATCTGAATACTTTATACGAACAGAATTACGAATGATTAACATCATACAGAAAGAATAATGAAATTTTACTTACATAGAACACTGTAGACTGACTGAACAGTAACAGACTGACATGCTAGACAGTAACACAAAAAGCCCTGAAAATACAATAGTCTCCTTAGAGTGTGAATCTGAGCATCAGTGCAGAGCAGTGGAATTCCTTAGAAGGACATGGTCTTCCTGCATGGCCAACTCACCCACCAGTGCCACCAGCACCCACTGGCAATAGGCTTGTCATGCTCAGATACCTTGAACAGTTCCCTAAACATCCTCAGATGCCCAAAAAACCAACAGGAATCAATGACAGCCTCCACAATAATCTTCAACACAAATCAAATTTCCACTAAATCACTAAACAGATCTTTGGGCATCCAAAAATTCAGAGTTGTTCTTTTAAGCATAACCATGATTTATCAAACTTTCCCTTTACTACCAAATTACCTGGAAGGAATCCACACTCATAGAAATTTTGTCTGAAAGCAAACATGCAACTTCAGCCACTTTCAAGGGAGCATGATGCAAACATACTGAATATGAAAACAAAATCAACTCAGAGGTTCAGCTGCAAGATTGCTACTCCTCCAGAATGACCAGTTTCTCAACCTTATTTCATACTATGTAGATTTAAAAGATGAAAATTTTAATTGCCTTTCATTTATGTATTCCTCTGGAAGTACCCTGGACTGGTACTCACAAGCAGTTGTTTCTGAAGAATTTCCTGAAGGTCTTGTAAACTTTTCAAGAACAAATCCCTGACCATTCATGGGCCATGAATGAGTAGGGTCTGCTGTCTCACATAATGAGCAAGATGCTTCAACATGACAAAGCTCAAATGCCTATTGCTTATATCATGTCTCTAAACAGCAACATGAAGCCTATATTTAATATAAGCTTCAAAGTTAATATTTTAGAAGGTATTTTCAAAAGAGAAGCAACTTAGTGGTTACTTGAATCTTAATCCCATCTAACAGAACTGGAGGATGTAATAACTCAAGTGCCACTAAGTCACCCTGAAGCCAGCTACTCCAGCAACCAGGCATTCAAGAATGAAGGAAGCCAGTCAAACAGGTCAACATACTCTGCAACTGATCATGATGCAGTACTGCAGCTTCAAAGAGTAACTGTACACACAGAGAAAAACCTGCATTTCTCTATTATCCCCATTCTTCCAGCTGGAACATGTAATTTACCAAAGCCATTCTAATTTATAAAGATACAACTCATAGAAATACTGGTTTGTTTATTTACTAAGAGACCCGCTGCATGCTGCAGGAATCCAAATGCTGCATTGACACCATGTGGTCTGAATTCAGCTGACCCTGCTTTGAAAGATTAGGTCAACTGACCTTCAGAGGTTGTTTCCAACCAGAATGACTTTAGAAAATTGTACACCTGTATTTTCTCCTACATGGGTAACACAGTAACTATGTCAGCTCTCTCACAGGATTTGCATTCATTTGACCTGACACAAATAAGCGTGAATGACAAAGTAAATCTAAGTGTCCAGTCCTGAGTTTTCCAGTGGCCTATGGGTGTGAAGACTGATGTTTTACAACTGTGATTACACACTCCTACCTAATGTGGTGGCTACTTCAGTTTGGTGAGAACCTACTTGAAGCACTACAGCACTGTCATTCTTTATTAAAATGAATTTTTAATGTTTTTGAGCATGATGTCCTTGTAGTTGCTTTTTAAAGCAAACTAGTAGGCGGTAGAGATGTGCATGCACTGTTCATACAATAACTTTGTCTCCTGATGAGTACAACACCCTACTTAAGTTATCCTTTGAAGTGAAGACCTCCCACTCAGGTCAGAGCTATACTGCCATTTACTACCAGCTGTCATGGGTCACTATATATGCTTTTTACTATTCAAATGAAAGGAGGAACTGTTTGATAAAGAGATATGATAATTACTTTTTCTCTGTCTCTCCAGATTCTTTACCTCTTGCATTCTTCTGTGCTCCCCTGAGTACCACTTTCCTTCTGTATTCACCACTCTAATCATCAAGGACTCAAGACACTGAGTGGGAGAAGAGTAGACCCACGCATGGACCAAGTCAACCAGTAATAGGAAAGAACATATGCAATGCTTCAAATGGAAATGAGACTTGTTATACGAGAAGTTTAATTTTCTAAATGTCCTCCTGAGAGACTCAACTGATAAGAACAAATAACCTGACATTCTTAAATTCTTTAAAATTTAAAATATAGATGAAAACCTGTGCTTTTGATAGAATAAACATAATCTTGTGTAAATCTGCCAAAGTAATCAATACTCACCACTCTATTCCAACAATTTAAAGTATGCCATAGCAATAGTGCAGTAACATTTTATTGAACAACTCAAAAACAAGTCAGATGAACAGATACAGCTTAAGCATTAACTCTAAATTGAGTTTGAACATGTCAGGAAAAACAATGGATTTTTTTGAAGTGACTTTTTTGCCTCGTTTGTATACAGATGGTTGATTAAACATTGTTTTGGTCTGAAGGGAGAAGCTTCCAAAGACCTGGCAGCAGCAGTACAGAATTGTTAACTGATTATTTTTATACAGGATATTTGCCCAAGAGTTGCCTTCATGAAACACCAGCTTAGAAGAGTTAAGAAACTGTGAGCTGGACATGCTACAGAGGATGGCCTTTTTCAGTGTTTTAGATCTTTATTTTGCTTTATGAGCTGGGTTCCCCAGTGATACTACATACTTCTGTGAAGCATTTTGTTCAGGTGCTGCCTTGATGCACCACATGGTGGCTTTACAAGAGAAACTCACAAACTGGGTCTATCAAATGAATTCAGTCCTATTAAAACAAAAACCCAAAAGAACCCCAGGCAGTGGCACAGAGCTATATATTCTACAGTAAGGGATAGGAGATACTTTAGGTTTTCATTAAAAGAATGGTTTCATGATGCAAAGAGGTGCTGTATGGAAACAGCTACCAGCAGTACTCACTGATGAAATATCAGCCCTTCTGTAAACTTACTTGAGCTTGCAGAAAAAAAAAAACAAACAAAAAGAAAGACACCCTGCGCTTCTTTCTGAGTGCATTTGGTCTTATTTCAAGAAATTTCTTTGATATTTAGTTCAGGCTTCAGTGAAGGGCAAGAGCTGTCCACCTTTTAGAGGGGTTTTTTAAGACAGAAGAAACACTGAAAATTTTATTTACTTCACTAGGCTTTCCTTGAGCAAACAATCCTGCCAAATCTTAGCTTGCCCTGGTCACAGCACAAACATTGAACTGTGGAATATCAACTTCAGACTGTTGCCTGTGATGTCACTGTTTGTATTCCTGTACTAGTCTTTACATGCCAGGGTACAGACAGCATGCTATCCACAAGTTGAAAGCGTTACCTAGTCAATAGAAGCTTCCCAAAATTTACACTAGAAGACTTAAACAAAAATCCCACAGGACCACAGCCTGTCATCCCCTGAAGGCTTGTGTCATGATGCCAGACATGATTAGAATGTGATAAGAAAAGAATTTAAAAAACACTAAGGATCATGTACAGGAAGCAGCTTCAGGGTTATGCCTTATCAACCCAATCTACTTCTAGCTTTGTAATTAATAAGAAATGGTCAGTCAGACAAAACAGACAGGTAGTACTTGCAGTAAGACTTACATATTCCAAGTTCCAAATAAAACTATCTCTACTTTTAAATGCAAAGCACAGTTATTAAGAAACCTTAGTCATTAGAAGGGAAAAAAAGCTGTTAAAAACCAGCTAGTTCCATTTCTTCCTTGTTCTGAAGGTCTTTATTGACAAAAAAATACTTATCGATGGGTAAATTGCTAGCTAGTTGTTATTCACAATCTTTTGGTGCAAAATATGGGTAACTTTGATCCTTGAAGTGAGTTTCTTGCACAGGTTGCTGAAGACCATGGGAATTACAAGCATCACACATTGAACCCTGAAGTGCTTCAACTGCAGCTGATGTTCAAAGGACTGGCATCTCAGCTGCCACTACACTGTTTCTATTCTACTTCAATACATTTTTAAAAGTTCTTCTTTGTAAACACATCATTCAGGCTGTGCATTATCTCATGAAAACTGGAAGCTAAAGCAGTAACATTCACAAATTTGGGGCTTGGTTCTTTTTCAAAGCAGTACTGCAGCACAGAGAACTCTTCTATGGCAATTTTCACATATCATCACACATTAAAACGAGCACAGGGCTGGGCAATGCTTCACTCAAAGAAAGCTGCTGTTTAGGACACCTTACATTTTGTCAAAGCACAGGAGTCGACCACTTTTACTGTTTAGCTGGGGATTGTTTTCACTTACTTACCCTTCACCACTGGCTAAGAAGTAGTTCCCAGACTTTGCTCATTTGTATGGATTCCATATCAGTAAGTCCTGTGATTCAGAAATGTACTTTTAAGAGTCTTTCATTCTATGTTAATTTTCAATCCATTTTAACACCTTATAAGAGCTTCAGCACCACAGGTCTAACTCCATGTCACCCAATGGCCAAGCTACACAGCGAGTAATGTACATTTCATAGTAATTCTTGCTTCCATGTATTGTGCTTTTGGCCAGCCAAGAGGCAACTAGCATTGCAATCTGTTCAAACCCAAGAGGAGGACAGCAATGAAAGGAACCTCTGAGAAGGCCCAGCAGCCACTTCATTTTTTCCAACATGAGAGAGGGGAACATCATGTTCCCACCAGCAGCTTACCCCTGTGACAAACTGAAAAGCAAGTGTGAACATTAGAGGACTACTAGAGATATCCAATTAAAACCTGACATTTTTTGTGCAGCTCTTAGGACAGAGAAGACAGCAGCATCACATATAAACAGCTGTATTTAGAATCTGTATATAAATTGAATATATATATCAGTAACTGGGAGGAAAGATCATGGAAGAGAAAGGCAGAAGGAGGACAGGAAGACTCCTTAAGGAGGTTAAACTGCTGCCACACACAAATATCCTGTAAAACACTGACCAAGTGTTTGTGTGCCATGTGGGAGAATGCTAATTGTTTACAGGTATCAGAGCTGAAGGACCTGGATGATTACCAGGAAGCAATGCTGAGAAAGTCCATTGCACAATTAAGTAATGAATTGCTGAACAAGGCTCTTTCATTTATGCCAATCCTGCTAGTTCCTAATGCAATTATTCACCACCAAGGACTTCCTCTCCCAAGACTGAAATCAAGGAATCACAAAAAAAAAAAAAAAAAAAAAAAAAAAAAAAAAAAAAAAAAAAAAAAAAAAAAGAAGAAAGAAAAAACCCACCAAAACCCCAAACACACCACCCCTAAGAGAATGTTTTCTTTCTCCTGTGGGAAGATGGGTACAAAAGGAGACAGGTTTTGTTTGTTGTAGCACTAATCAGTATTTGTAGAAGATTAGGGAAATAAAAAGAAAAAAAAAGCCTCCTGGTCTATTTGAGAATGGCTTCAACATCTGCCATTCAGGTGATTCACTATGAGCACCTCTGTCTCACAGCCCCATCAGAAAGTCTGTAGAAGCTACAAACACTTTATGCTAACAGGATAACATTTACAAGGACTTAGCTGAAAACTCTCAAACCACATGCCTAGAATTTTGAGAAACCACCATCTCACTTTTAAAGATTATTTTGGTCAAGTTGGCCAGATGCCCAAGTTCTGCAGTGCCAGCAGTTCCTCCCCCTTTCTTTTCTGCAGAAAATTTTCTCAATACTGAATATTTCATCCATTCTTCTGATGTTAGACTGGCTTATTCGAGGTGGAGAGGCTCACCACACACAGCTCAGGGTGCTTGACAGCTTTGATCCACAAATCTGGCTGCAGGCTGCACAGGCTGTCAGCCTTTCTTGTTTGCCAGGTGAGTCACATCCCTTCCTTATTTGATGGTCACCCTGCATCCACGTGAAGATATGGACACTGTTGTTTGAAGGCCCAGTCCATCTGAAGTCCCAGTGACCTCCTGAGCTGCCCTTTTTCCTTCTAAGGCTGTAAGAGGGATGTGGTGACAGTCACAGCCTGCATCCCAAGCAGGATTACTCTGCAGACTTGAGTTTAGCACCTGCCCATCTTTCCTTCCAAAGGAGAACCAACAGTTGCTGACCCTGGATGGCCTCCTCACAACTAATAAGAAAATACATTTCTCCTTCAGTCTCAGGCAGGCCTATCTCACTCCTGCACCTTCAGGACAGGCTCACTTCAGCGCACAAGCTCCCCAGGAATGAGGCTGATAAGGAAGCCTCCTTTGGCTATTCAGCAGAGCCCATTTCTTCCTACCTCTTCTGCCTCTGGGCCTGGTTAAACGAGTTCAGGCAGCTCACCAGGGGCCTAGAGAACTACATCAAAGTGCTTGGATTTCTGCTGTTGTCTGGTGTTTGTAGAGTGGCTGAGAGGGCTCCTGCCTCCACCTACGTGCTCGGACCACTTGCAGGCTTACAGAGCTGCACTGCAACAGCAGGCAACACAGACCCTCTCCTGCCAGAGGGTCTTCTGGGGAGGGAAAACCTGGTGAGGAAAAGCTCATTCTCCAAGCACGCCGTGCCACAGCCTGACAGGCTCCTGCCATACCCTCCAGCCAGCTGGGGTAACCAGAGGGGCTGCTCTCCAGCTCTTCCTGTTCTGCAGCTCTACCCAGAAAGTCATGTCCATCCCCTCCTGACAAAAAACATGAAGCAAGATGTCATGCCAAAAGATGAACGTCTGTGCAGACCTTTTAGCATATGGGCTGGGACCTTCAGGCTTGCTCCCTTCTCCTTTGGGTTTCGGTATAATTTCGAACACTGGCAAATTAACGGAGACAAAGCAAGTAGAGGAACAGAAAAAATAGCCAGTTCTCTGGGTTTTCTGCATGGTTCTCTCAGTCCTTCAAAACCATTTAAACACCACTCATATAAAGAAAGCAATTTGAGAGAAATTAAAAAGCTTTGCTTTTGATGTCACGGCAAACCGGCCCTTGAAATACCTTGAAAACACAGCTAGGCAGATGCGCTCCCAGTGCTACAAGCACAGGGAGAAAAGCACGAGCGATCTCCATTACTCGCACCCGGCAATGCTGCTTAACATCATCTCCCGGGATCAAGCGGGACCAGCCGGGATCAAGCGGGACCAGCCGGGATCAAGCGGGACCAGCCGGGATCAAGCGGGACCAGCCGGGATCAAGCGGGACCAGCCGCGCCGGCGCACGGGCGCCATCTGGCGGGCGCAGCCGGGGCACAGCCGCCCGCC
>WEZZ01002087.1:92153-104674 GCA_013400585.1 Chloropsis cyanopogon
TCAGCAGGTCTGCTGGTGACGCCAAGCTGTGTGGTGTGGTGTGGTCAACACGCTGGAGGGAAGGGATGGCACCCAGAGGGACCCTCAGCATAGAGGGGTGGGTCCATGCAAACCTCATGAAGTTCAGCAGGGCGAAGTGCAAGGTCCTGGATCAGGGCAATCCCAAGTGCAGGCTGGGCAGAGAACGGACTGAGAGCAAGCCTGAAGAGAAGGTCTAGGGCATGTTGATGGATGAGAAACCCAACATGACCTGGCAATGGGCACCTGCAGCCCAGAAAGCCAAACATATCCTGGGCTGCATGAAAGCAGCGTGGGCAGCAGGGCAAGGGAGGGGATTCCGCCCCTCTACACCACTCTGGAGAGACCCACCTGGAATGCTGCATCCAGCTCTGGGGCCCTCAGCACTAGAAGGACATGGACCTATTGGAGAGAGCCCAGAGGAAGGCCAGGAAGATGAGAGGACTGGAGCACCTCTCCTATAAAGACAGGCTCAGAGTGCTGGGGTTGTTCAGCCTGCAACAGAGAAGCCTTAAGGGAAACCTTATAGCAGCCTTCCAGTGCCTATAGGAAAACTGGAAGGGACTTTCTACAAGGGCATGCAGTGATAGGACAAGAGGTGTTTGATTTGTAATGAATGAGGGTAGCTTTAGATTAAGTATTAGGAAGAAAGCCATTATTGTGAAGTTAGTGAGACACCAGAAAAAGTTGTCCAGAAAAGCTGTGGCTGCCTCATCCCAAGTGCTCCAGACCTGGTTGGAGTGGCCCTTGAGCAACCAGTCTAGGGGAGATATCCCTGCCCCATGGCAGGGGGGGTGGAACTAGATGATTTTAACCTCCCTCCAAACCTGAACCATTCTATGACAGTTCAGCAACTTTTTGTTCAACTCTACATTAGGCCGCCATCACAAATTGCACCAACTCCATGGCTGAAACTCCACTGCACCTTCCCCGGCAAGGAGATAACAGCACATGGCCTTTTTCCCACCAGAACTGCAAGGCACTGGACACTAATAGCAGCCAGAGCCCTAAAAACAATGGCTGAGCCTTCCATACCCCACCAGTTAGCCAGTACATCTTCTGCCGTCTTTGACTCTGTACTGGGTGTTTGCCTGACCAGCCTGGGCTGCTACCCCCCCAGCTGCAACACCCTACTTTTCCCTGGAGTCACCAGCTGCAAGGGAGGCGAGGCAGGCACTATCACACCAGTCAGGTTTTCTTTGCAGAGCCGGAAATGTAGTTAGAACCTAAGCCCCATATTTTAGCATTAATTCTGCATACGCTTCATCTGTACATTTTCAAGGTGACTTTAAGCATTTCTCCTTCAGAAAGCTGTCACAGCACCGACTTGATAACCACGTACACCTCAGGCTGGCATGCTCTGCCCTCCATGCTGGTAAAGCACCTTTCAGTGTTGACCTAACAGCTACACAAGCATTTTGGCTTTGGAGATGTGGATTGTGTATAGGTGTGCCTGGTGTACATCTATGGTGCTACAGGTGCAGCATGTGCACACACGATCGGGTGTTTTCCAAAATATTTCTTAAGGACAAAACTCATAGCAGTACCAAGCTGTGCGCATACTGGGGTCAAATTTAGATGTAAGTGTTGCAGTGTGTCCTCCTGATATTTACTTTGTTCCATAAGGTATCACACAACAGGCTAATTTGAAAGTGAGAGCTGGAACTGTTCCACGGGAAAGAAAACTGAGGCTACCAGAATGCGCTAAGACACCAGTGTTACAAAACTGTCTTTAAATAGTACTTTTGGAAGGATGTCAAGAAATATATATTTTCTATGCACCCTTCCACAGCACACCAATTCTCAGTCATTTTTACTTGCCTTAAACAGATAAAAAATCTAGAGCCTGCTGGCATTATTTAAAATAGTCATTTACTGCCCCACCACACACACTTTTGTCCTTAACACATGAATATTCTTCAAGAGCTTTAAACACTTTCCTATAGTGTATACCATGAGATCGACCTGTAACTGAATAGAAGGATTAATCTACTCAGACATCTGATCCCATACATTTTTGCTTTCTGCCAAAAACACATGGGTGCCAAGCATCCATCTGAGGCATCTTGTCAGAAAGCTTCTCAGTGAAAAAAGATAGCTTCTAAAGATGGCTGGAATAGGTAGTGAACTATACAGTACTTATAGCTTTTAGCATACTTACATACATAAATCAAGACTGCAAAATGGCAAATGGCTCTGGAATTATTTACAAGAAGGACTGATTTCTAAGATTTACCCTGGGCTTATTGCCGCTTCCAGAAGATTTCTGTCTTGCAAAAGCATTGCACCATCAGGTCTATATTTTGTGGTGACAACTCTTCGAAAGTACCTATAAACAGATTCAAGCTCTGGATCCCCAAAACCATCTCCATTTCCCGAGGTCAAGTCCTACATCACCAGTTTCACAACAGGCAGAAAGTCTTAAGTTTCTTCAGAGCCTTTAAGTCATCAACTTGATTACATGCTATTATCTTTGATTTGTTTTAACCACTACAATTAATGGCAGAGCCAGAAGCATGCTCTTCTATTCCCCTATCTTTTCCAATAGAAGCCACTTGATCCATAAACCTGATAAGGTGCTTCGAAAGATTGCAGTCTTTCTGCAAGTTTGCTGTATATACCAATCTGTATTAAAGAATTATTTTCCTACAGAGTCTCATATTCTAACCACATCACCTTTTGTTTCCCTTGTACCCAAAAATTACTTTTGTACACCAAAATTTATGCTTTGAAAATGTTACCAAAAGTAGTTTCTGCTCTGTAGACATGCATTGCAGCCTCCACAATTGTAACTTTCTGAAGAGCTTTAAAATGCCCCCAAAATGGTATGAGCCTTAAAACCATAAGAATAAACATGAGTAAAGCCTGCCACCAGGAAGATCACCTGCACATCTCTGCACTGGGAAGGCTGTCAGTTCCCCACTTCACAACAAGGATGGCTCTATCTAACAAAGCTGAGAAGTATCCAGCTTCAGCTAGGAAAAGCATATTGAATTGACAAACACATGCATCCCTATCAAACACCTTTCTCTGCCCCCACCACTCCTCAGATCAGATGTAGACAAGCACCACTGCTCATGAGCACAGCAGTTCACAGCAGCAGTTAGCACCAGTTCCTGGTCTCCACCATGCCACCTCACTGTCTGACAGCTATACTTCAAAAAAGCCATGGTTAAAGCTACACTGAACTTACCATGATAACCATTTTCCCTGTGGTAAGTAATGCAAAACCTATCAGGGACAAGGAAGAATTCACTATTGGAATTGGTAACTGTAGTCAAGGGGTCAGAAACCAGTTCCACATCACTTCTGTGCCTGCGAAGCCACACTGAATGTTGAGATCCGCATCACTCCAAGCCAGTGCAGCACAGCAAACTTCTGTGACATCTGCTGTCTCTGACACACAAGGCCACCACATAACTAGCTAGGGAACCCAACCTCTTGACATTTTGGGGGGGCTGGTGGACTAAAATGGAAGGGGAAAGCTCAACGACTAAACAGGTAAACACCACAGAGTTTTTACCCTCATCATAATAAAACTGGAGATAAAATTTAAGGGATATACTAAGTTTACTCCAGATTTAAAAGAGACTCTCTTGTGGACACCTGTGATTTGCTATTCAAGCAGAAGCAAAAATTCAAATATGCCAATAAATTTACTCCAAGTCTGAATACAAGAGCCAACTATTTCATGGGCATTTTTTAAACTATAGAAAGAGGTAGTCAAAGCAATGTTTCAGTTAGGTAGAGAAGGTTGCATTAATTTCAAAAACTAAATAGGGGTAAAGTTGGAGTCTGTTGCACTGGTTAATGAATGAGGTGACTGTTTTCAAAGATCCACACATGTACAGATCACAGCTACCATGAACAGTTTTTACAGCACTGCTGTATAATCTCATTCAGTTATTTGACTACTGATGGTAATTAAGGACCATAATCCATCGCCAAAAAATAAACAAATGTGAACAACCACCAAAACTTGGGCAATAGAAAAAATTGTGTGTGGATATTCCAGGTTTCTTGCAAAGTACTTCAGTGTTCAGAGAAAATTTGAAGTTATAATAAGTTTTTTAGCATGTACAAAATGTAAGAATGGAGCTGAACACTTCACAGGAAAAAACAACTGTAACTGAGAAAGTATTGTTTATATAGAATTAGTATTTTGAACCTGGATAATGAAGAACAAGATTCACAGATCAGAACTACTGAAACAAGAGAAAACCACAAAGAAAGTTTAAGTTGTAGAAATAGAGCCAAAGCCCTCTTTCCTTTGGGGCCTGCACAGGAATACAGCTATACCCCAGACACTTTGCAGGATCTGACTCTAGTAAGGTAAGTACTTTACCACACATATTACTTATTATGTACCAAAATTGACGGAGTAGTACCAAGGTATTAAATGAAGGACATGTGCATCCTGATTAGGGGTACTAGCTGTGATGTATTATATACGAAAATGAAACATTATGTACAAAAAAGTAACAAGCATAGTAACTGATATCTACAAACTAAAGTCACAGTGGCACATTGAACAATTTTAGGTTAACCAGACTCACTTAAAAATAGAAACCAGAGGCTGGGCTCTTCTCTCACCCCATTTTACATGTCTTTGCTTCCATTGATTTCAAGTGGAGTTCTTCACAATTTATGCCATTGTGAGAGGAGAATCAAGCCTTGTGTGCTTGAAAGGAAACAGCAGACATGTTTCCACCAGAGTGCAGGGGGAGATTTTAAAAAAACACAAGTATATGAACTGTGAAACCGATAGAGTACACAAGCAAAGGCAGGCAAAGAGGCTCTAGCTGGGGGTGGGGAAGAAGAGATCTTGCAGCTTACCGAGGGGTTTTGTTTTTTGGGGTTTTTTTAAGGCTTGGGAGTGAAATTAGTAAGTCAGAAGCCCAGTCAGTAAACAGGCTTCTAAAAATACAAAAATGGTTTAGAGATAACTATTGCACTTTTCTCAGACAGACATAATTGATTTATATTTTCCTACAGTTATTCCATAAAATGAGGAGCATGCCATTTTGTTTGTGGAAGACACAGACTTTCCATTCCTAGAAAGTGGAGATCTGACCTATTTGCATCACCAGAAACAGTGCCCAATGATCATTTACACCCAAGCCCAAGCAGATGATCTTTCAAAACCCTTCAGGATCTAATATTACAGTGGTTAGAAAGAGTAACACTTGAGACTGGAATTCAATTTAGAGGAAGTCCTATATGTGACATAGGTGACAAAATCACTTCATGGTTTGGAGGTATAGCAGAACTGAAGCTACAGCTTTATGGTCTATGTTTTTTCAGCCTTTCTTTTTTTCTTTTCCCCTTGGTAGCAGCATGTGGTTAGGAAGCTCCTCTTTCACCACCCCACTGTGCACAAACAAAATCCTTGTACTGTTCTGTATTGATTGGGCTGATTTGGGAAGCTCACTTAAAGAAGCAAGAAAACCCCCAAATATTCTCAAACTAGCTCTATATCTCCACTTGAGGTATGCCTGCACAACTATGCAACAGTGCAAGGGAAACAGCTTAAATATTATACAGAGGGAATTTAGACTTAATTAATTGTTTTATATACCATAGAAATGCAAGATTGAAGTAATTCATATTTATTCAGAGTCAACACTGACAGACTATTACTGTAACTGTTTAGAAATGCCTTTTCCCCACTTTCACTCATGTGCACAACCCCTGTCACAGCTCACAGCAGATTTTAAGTCACTCCCCAGGACTCCAGCAAGAAATGTGCCAACGTTTTAAAAACAAGTCTAGATTATCTACTCAAAATTGCATTTGATATCAGCTGATTTAGTATGCAACAAAACAGGCTGAAGGTAAACGCAGGGTAAATGCACAAAGGAGGACGGCTTCTACCTGCAGAAAAAAATGTTGCATAATTGAAGGCGTACCTGCTGATCTTCATGAGACATGTTCTTTCAAAGCATAAGTCTCCTTCCAGAGGCCCTCAGAAAGGTGGAAAGGGACCCAAGAAAAAATACATGTCCTTGAATATCCAGCTTTGTTTTGTGCTTAGCATTTAGATATTGAACACTGACTAATTCATCAAATATAAAAAAAAAAGTGCCTTAAATGAACAGGAGCCTGGTATCACTCCAGTTCCTAGAATAAATCCAACAAGTATCCCTTTGTGAAAGAGCCATCATATTATCAGTACCTCTTGACAGCATCAGCTCCAGGTTAATAAGGCATCCACTAATAGATAAATGTTTATGAACAGCCACAGCACAATAAGAGACAGACAGGGAGACATTAAAAAAGCAATCTTCCAAAATTACAGCCACCTAGAAGGTGGCAGATTGAGAACCAGACAATAGAGCTCTGAGTGTCGGGGGACATTTTGCAAAGAAATCCTAAAAGCAATAAATCTGCAGCAACGAAACAGGTGCCTGTTTGTCACTGTGGTCACTTCAGTTCAATCAAATACATGCACTGTTCAATTTCAGTATATTAACAGCTATTCTAAAAATATGCAAGCTGTTCTCGCATGAAACCAACAGTTTCATGTAACTGGAAAATCATATATTGAGAACAAAATGGGGTATTAGCCTGGACCACTGAGCTTCAGCTTCACACCACTTGAAACCCTCTGTGAACACTGTCCAACTAGATGGGCTGTATGAAAGGTTGGGTGTAAAGCTTGACATTTACTGGATTCAGAAACAGCTAAAGAAGCCATTGAGCTCAGTAATCTACTCTGCAGCATCCTCTGCTGAGAGCACTTCCACAGCTATTTTGGCAGCTCGTGGTTGAGCACAACAGCAGTACATAGGCCTCCCTCTTACCCTGTAGATGTTCTCTCCAGACTTACTCTGGTACACTGCTTCCTTCCCCAGAGCCTCCCCAGGAGAGGCCAATACCCTGTGAAAAGGGACCCACACACTGGGATGTCTGTGGGGAGCAGCCGTAACACAGCTGCTTGTTTTTTCAGGCAGTCACATTTCTCCAGAATAGCAGTGGTATCTCCTAGAAGATACCTGCTGAAATCCAAACCTACGCTGAGCTGCTGAGAGAACAGAACAAAGCTGCATCCTGTGTAAACAACATCCTCATGAGGCTGGAAGTTTTTTGGAACCTCATAACAGACGAGAGCCTGGTCTGCTTTCTACATGTTTGGCAGTACTCTAAGACATTTGCTGGCTATTGGCCTGCCAAGCTGTTTAGGCTTGTAAGTTTCTCTGCACTGGCTTTATACTATTAATTTTATTAAGTATAAACATATCATTTGTATATATTTTTCTCATATTCCATATGCACAAAATGAGCTCATTTCAGCCTGAGGATGAATGAAAACTCAATATTTACCACACAGATCCACATGCTTTGCAAACAAGACTGGAAAAATGCCCTCTCACAATGAAGTTAGCCATACCGTCTTTCTGATGAGCAAAGCATGAGGAAACAGTTCAAAGCTCTCGGAAAGCCATATGTATACTTTTACAAAAGACATCTGCAATTCACCAGTGAGGTTCTAGACCTAGCATAATTTATTTAGCAGTCTGTATACAGAGATGCAAATATGCAAGGTTCAGACATCTCTTTAGCGCCTCCATAAAATTCATTTTAAAGTATATAAATATTCATACTTTGAATAGTCATCTCAGCGTGTGAAGTTTTTATTTTTATATGAAAATATCAATTCCTGCAAAGAGTGAAATAAAGTAAAAATGTATTAATCCTAAAGTATGTACACAAACACATGCAATTTCTTTACATAAACACTTCTGAACTTCTGGGTGATTAACGCTTGATTACAAAAAGAGATCCTTAAAAACTATCTTCACTAATCATGCACTAATTTTTAACATGCTTGAAAACAAGTCAGGTTTTACTGCTGTTAGGCAAGTTGATCCACACCTGAAAGCACAAGGTGGCTTTCAATTTCTGCCGTGGTTATTGTGTGTCTCTGTTGCTGCTGAAATGGGCCATGGGTGAGGGCAGTGTCCGCCAAGCCCAAGTGCTCAACGGGTTGAGCAAGAGCGCCTGGGTGCCTCGGCAGAGCCTGCTGCTGAGCCAGCACCACCACTGTCACAGGAGTGCACTCTGCTAATGGCAGATCAGGGACAGCAAAACGGGTAAAGCTCAACAATTACAGTGCCTGTGTCAGAGGTGGCTGACATGGCTCCAGCAGCAGGGATCACAGGAATACAGAAGGGATGTGTGCTTTGAGGAACAGCATAGAAGCATTTGTCTAGATATCTTTAAAGATTCAGAGACAAGTCTTTTCTATCAGTCTAGTGAGAGGAGATGCAGCTTTCCTACTGAACAAGAGGGTGCAGTCCTACCCTGCAGCAGAATCCAAGGCCTACATTATTATATTTGTAAGTGCATACATGTTCTTATTTTCTTTTTTAAACACTCAAACACATTCAGAAATAAAGATGTTTGGACATTGAAGACTCTCAAAGAAAATTTAAGGGACTAACATCACCCTGCTTAAAAAAAACCCTGTAAGTTTTATTATAAGCATCATGATACTAGCATGCAGATTTTTAATCATGCTGGTTGCAATTATACAAATCAGTGTTCCAATCCACAGAGAAGTCAGTTTTCATACACACCATATTAACACAGACATTAGACAGGATTTGGCATGCTGCCGACAGAGAAGCCTAGTTCTGGAATCATGTAATATTAAGTCTGGGGTTACTTGATGCAAGATTAGAAGGCAACAAGCTCAAAAAGGTGGCTACAAAAACATCACAGGAAACAAAATTATTTTAAATAAAAGCAAGCAGTTATATTTTAGTATTTGGATGTTAGCTGAAAATGCTTTTTTGGCATGCAACCACTCCACAAAGCTAATACTCTGTGTAAGTGAAACATTTTAAAAACAATTCATACTAAAGTCATAGATGGTAATTGCAAACTGTGGAATCTATCCTTAGATAAAAGGGGGGAAACCAAATAAAACTTGTTATATCTGTTACAGATACAAACCTACAAGCACACTCTATAATACTCTTACATCTTAAGGAGGGGACAGAGGGGAAGAGAGAGAAAATGAAGTAGAGAAGTACACAAGACAGAACAGCAAGAGCTATCAGATGCTATAAATCAATGTTTCAAACACAGACCCTAGACAGGAGTACATGACTTTGGTACAGAACAACTGAAACAACACAGCTCTGGCATCTGTTGATGTGCAATCCACTGGAAATGAAAGGTCTATCTGAGAGACTGTCTACCCCAGGTTTACTAGCTAGCAAAACATTGGGCTTGATAGTTTCATAATGATCTTGAAAAGCAACTCACCAACCTTATGGCTATATTTAAGAACTTTTAAGAAGCCTTCCAGGCAGGGTTCCAAGAAAAGGTAAACTAGCAAAAAGCTGTCATTTACAGATCCTTAAAAAATACTAAAAATGTTTGTGTTGGCTCTTACCACTTGTATATGAATACTTCACTCATTTTATACATTTAAAAAACCTCCTTGCACAAGAACATGCTTGAGGAATATTATCAGTTTGTGCTGAGAAGTCAAATGCTCTTTTAGTTCTTCTAAAAATATATAATGCATTTCGTGAATTATATAAATAAGTAAAATACAAAGAGGAAGAGTTGTAGCAGACCACCTGTGAAATTTTCTTCAGTAGCTGGAAATATCCTTTGTCAATTAAGCAGCAGCCAAAGAGCTGTTTCTGAAAAAAGCATGTAATTTCGGCAAACTGATCTGATAGTCTATCTGGGAATTTCTGCCAGAAATGCCACAACTTCAGTGTGCTATCACTTGCAAAACATGCGTCTTCCCATCATTCTTCAGCCATAAGGTGGGAGGAGGAAAAGATGAGCAATAGCTGTGCTGTGTCCTTCCAAGCTGGTTCTCCCCATTATACAACTCCTAATCCAAACAATTTAAGCACACAAGTAAAATCTACTCATTTCTGTAAACATTTCCAGGAGCAGGACCTAAGCTTGCATGGCTTACACCAAGCATATACTAATGGCTAGAGCTAACCTCAAGTTTACTTCTGTTTAAACAGCATAAGCAAAACCCAGTGCTGTTCAAACTGAAGCTTAAGCCTTAATACAAAGGGGTAAACTGAATATTGATATAAGCCACTTGGTCACTAGGGACCCGTCTCAATCCAGCATTCTTAGTGCAATATTATATCGTGCAACAGTTTTCCAAGAAATACAAACGATGTTTCTCAACTGTTAAAAAATAAAAAGTAATGTTTAAGAACATGCTTTATACCCCAACAGCAGGGATCTCTATTTTAGGATAACGTAGTCACAGAAAACAGAAACACAACCCAGCTTGTTTGTTTTAAATGAAATTCATCACTGCACATTCAATTAATTCTGGAACATGTAAGACATAGCACCCAAGCAAATAGAGGCTTTAAATTTAAGAGCAGCTTTCAGTCTGCTCTGTTAGAACCTGTGTATAGCAGTAATTGACAACATATTTTTTATGCAAGATTCATGCGACAAAGGGGAAGGACTTTGAGACTACGATACAAACGCTTTCAGCATTAGAAAGGGTCAAACCAATCTGCAAAAGCATAGTATGAAGCAAAGCCATTTAAATTACTCTGTAAAATCTAGACATTCATTAGCATAGAAAAGTTTCACAGGAAAACAATGACAAAGTAAAAGTCATCCTATTTTCATATGCTAATTAATTAAATATGCCAAATGTATTTAATCTCTTATTATAACCATAGGGGGAGACAGACCAAACTCTTGAAGTTCCAAAAAGCCAGGTCATTAGTGTGCCAAGTCATTCCTCAGATCTTCTCCTTATACACAAATTTACATTCCCAACTCATAACATATGTAAGTAAAACTTGACTCCCCCTCCCACCCCTTCCGTTTCTCCTTCTTTGGAAGGCACTTGCTATCTCTTGCTCCTGTATTTTAAAGTCTTATAAAATGCTAGAAATAACTCATTTGCTAGGGGAAAAAAACCCCTAAAAGCACAGAAGCCATTTTGCCAAAGGCCTGACTTAAACACCTCAGTCCCTCTAAGACTAGAATAAGCTAGCTGAAAATGAGATTAATGGCATTCTTGCACATATGCACGTAAATCCACACATAGTTTGTAGTCTTTAAGTTCAGATGACATTTCTAGCCATTTCTTGCCTTTCCAAACAAGAAAGGGATTCTTGTGTTTACGTAAGTTTCTCCTGGCTTAATAAATCTTAAATTGAAACAGATTTTTTTTTTAAACAATTACCTTTTTCAGAGTTATCATACTACAGGATATTAGGAAAAACCAGACTCTCCTGTTGCTTTTACCCACATCTGACTCCAATCTTAATAGTTTAGCTATTAACCCTGTAAGGTTCTTACACACACACCTTGCCCAGTTGATGTTAAAATTTTTATATGACAGATCCGGGCTTACTCATTACAAAACCTTTTGTTGTACAGATAGAGAACAGTTCCATGGACCTTGATTTACAGGACACAATTAACTGTGCTGTTGGCAGAACTGCACCAGCCCGGCTCATCCGGGGCTCTGCAGAGAGAAATGAAAGGATCTGTCACTGCATCAGAGTAACGGCTCTCTCCACCTCCTTTCCTTTCCACTCCCTGTCCAAGCTCATTCTGATCTACCCACGTCTTGGGATGAAAACCTGGCTAGTGTGATATACCTGTATTGCAAAGAAGTAGTACAAATTACCTTAATTCCCCCTAGAAATAGTAAGAACTACAGCTAAAGGGGAGAAAACCCCATCCTAGTAGAAAAATCTCAGTACTTACTCTAGAGTTTGCCGTGCAAAACATGTAGTTTAGAGATCCCAGTTACCAGCCAACGAATGATCATAGGGAATTTCGCCACAATAAGGCTGGTAGTTTATTTATGCCATTTTTTAGGTTTTAGCATGTTGGGAATATGCATTGTTAACCATTAAATTTCGCTGTATAAACATTTCTCGGCGAGCTTGTAAAATACCCCCCGCTGCGTTTCCTCGCTCTCCAGCTGAGAGCATTTAGAAACACTGGTACTCGTGGGTCCTTTTTTTTTTTGCCTTCCTGGGCCACCCCCGCTGGGATACAGTGAGAGATTCCTGTCAAAGGCCAGACCCAGCTGCCGTGCGCTCGGACCACAGCGAAGGCGTCTGGACTCAGCCCAGCCCAGCCGATTGATAAATGGAGGCTGCTGGAGTTTGAAATCCTGCGGTGGGCACAAATATTCTGGGAGAAGGGACCCGCGGACAGTCCATCGCCCTTCCAGAGCTCTCTTCGTTAAGAAAGGAAAGCACAAACACATACTTCAGCGAGGTCCGTGGCTGCAGGGGTGGGTGTGGGGACTACTCCCTGTTAAAGCGGACAGCACGGAAGAAGCCGCCGGGATGGCGGACCGAGGCTCCCACCCTGCCAGGGTCCCCGCTCGGGGCAGGAGGGCGCCCAGAGGCGGACGCTTCGCTAAGAGAGAGGGCGGAGGCTGCCTGGAAGGGGCCAGTTGCCACGCACTGACAGGCAACAGCTGAGCTCCCACATCTGGACCCTCACTCAGACCGGCGACCGCGGCG